>JAECUM010047597.1:0-35526 GCA_016617855.1 Megalonaias nervosa
TATATATATATATATATAACACGGTTAAACACGGTCGGATCTAAAACATGTTATGCGAGGTATCTTCATTATTTGAGCATCAGTGTACAAAAAGATCACTGTTACCGTTCTTTCTTATTTTATATTTTTGTAAGTGAAATTGGTCAAACGTCTATCTTTTTTTGAAAATCGTTGCCCTCTTTGATCAGTGAGTTTCATATTGGAATCCTCTCCAGACTAACCTGGATCGCCTGCGGTGAGGAGTCTCTGGGAAAGGTCCTTTACCCCCACCGCCTTGGAATTTAATCGTCTTTCAAATACTGACATGCCCCCAAACGCCAATCTATCACTTTAACAAATTAGATGCGTAGACGCATTTTGTCGCCTCACACCATCATTCAAAATTAGGCCGCTCTGGTTTACTATTTTCACATAAATGACTGTTGTTGCTTTTTACTTTCACAAATAATATATATTTTACGGCTTCTGCTGTATATCTTTCGTCCTGCACATTTATTTAGAATATAATGCATTTAGAATATAATCCTCTGAATGAATTCCATTAGTCTTGCATGTCTTGATGTACCAGTAGTCTCGAATATACCAAGACTGCAATCCAAAATATCTTTGAATGAACTCAAATGAATGATTTAAATACATAAGTAGCGAGTGGGGGCGATATAGCAACAATGGGACTTCCATGTTAAAAAGGGTCCCCGGCACTCTGGCGACAAGGGGAATTTAACATGGGGAATTTTAACATGGGTGGGCCTATAGAGCGATAAGGGAATTGAACATAGGGATCTATAGCGACAAGGGATTGGGCCTGTCTAGCGACAAGGGGAATTGAACAGGGGTGATGTCACGCTACTGGACACTGGCAACAATGTTGCAAGTGTCTGACCTCAATCGGGCGGAACAGTGTGGCACGGGGCTGACTTGAATACTCACTACTCTAGGGACAAATAGAGACATAGACATAGAGACGTGGTTAGAGACAGAGTTAGAGACATAGACAGAGACATACACATATGACACCAACATAGATCTATGAACATAAATCTATCACACAAAAATCGACTAAAATTTTTTTTAGGCAAGAGAGAATAGATCTCTTTTCGAGGCAACGGAGTGGCCATGAAAAGGGCCGTTTAACTTTCTTCTATTTTCTCCAGTTCTTCCACCATCTCCTCACTTTCTCTATTATTCCTTTCTTCTTCTTCGTTTCATTTTCTGGTATCCAGTCAGGATGTCCCATCGCTCTGAACTTTTCCTGCAGCTTTATCCTGTTTTCATTCAATTTCTCAAAGTCATCTTTTTTCTTTCTATTTTCTTTCTTCTTTCTCTCCTTAGCCCAGATAGATTTTATCTTCTTCACCTCCTCTTCCACCACCTTTCTAACCATTTGTTCTGCTTTATTTAATATTTCTAATCTCCACTTCAGTTAAATTTTCTATTTCTTCTAAAAGGTTCCTTGCTTTTGTCTAACGTCAACAGCTTCCTTCAATTTTCCGACTTTAACATACTCAGACTTAATAAATCCTCTTAACTTCTCCACTTCCTCTATTACGTGTTTGACCAGATCTCTGGCTGCTTTTAGACTCGTCACTTGACTTGTCACGAAGTTAAGGGTAACTGCACACCTCCATTCATCTGCAAGCATTTCTACCACATATGCTGGATCCATCATACAATACCAACCATCTTTTAAATTATTCACTAAATCCATTTTTGAAAGTGTTGACTGGTCAACGAGGGCATACAGGCTGACGAACGCTTCACTTTATGTCTCAAGCACGGACATGAAGGAAAACATCCCCTCTTACCAACTACCCATATCACATACCAAACAACCCATACTGATGAGAGAGCCAACCTAAAATTAATTTTATTCAAAAGAGCACACTAATAAAATACTAATACTAACAAAACTACTATACTTTCTATCAATACCTAGTTGGAGAAGGAAATTTTTTATGTACAAAACACACCATTACCTACAATCACATCAGCAAAGGAGTGACACTACTTCACATTCACACAAAACAAACACTCTTGAGTGTAGGGACAAAGGGTTTGTTAAGGAAAACACACACACACACGCACACACACACACACACACACACACACACACACACACACACACACACACACACACACACACACACACACACACACACACACACACACACACACACACACATACGCGCACGCACACAAAGACAAACAAAAATACACATACACACGTACGCGCACGCAAACACACATACACACAAATGTACACGCGCACACATACACACACAAACACACATACACACGTAATTATATGATTGGCAACTTGATCAGTCTCTCTTTTCTAGAGATCTGGTTAGCCCTGAGAAGGGCTGTTTATTTAAACTTCAGATACACTTGGTTAATGGTGACACCTCCCAGGACGGGCACCACAGTCACATCGCCGATTCCAATCTTGTTCCCAATTTATGCATGTGGCTGGGAGCGCAGATGGTTGATGAGTGGCCTCATCAGTACAGTTTTCACTTTGAGGGATAGTGAAGACTTGTTCCCTCTGTCTTCTCCTATGTCAGACCCGGGGATGATGTGGTCTCTGCGGCTCCCACTCTTGCCGCTGTCTCTCCATCTCTTTGTCCCAGTTTTCTATAAGGGGGACAGCGGCTCTTGGTACTGGTGGTAGTGGTTGTGGCTGTGGCTGACGTGATGGTGGAGGTGATGGCGTCCTCACCTCAGGCTTGACCTCACACTGAGGTCTAATCATGAGGTGAGGCAGGATCTGTCTTTTCTTTTCCTTCTCCTCTTCTTTCTTCTTTTTTTCCTCCTCCTCTTCTATCCTGGCACTTTCATGGATCTCCTCCATAGCCAGCTCATCCATGATTCGCCTGGCATACTCCAGGTGCATCTGTAGCTCCAACAGTTTGCTGCTTCTGCTCAATTTTGAATGTTGACTAGTGAACGATGGGTAGCCAGACTGACGGACGCTCCGATTTATATGCCTGCGGCATGGATGTGAAGGGAAACATCCCCTTACACAAAAATAATACCCACTCCACCATCAATAACATGGAACGAAAAGACCTAAAAGAAAAACTCACGTTCAGTTTTTCCCTACAAACACACTTTATTATCACTCATACATATAAAAAAATCTTACAAGTCAGGGAAACGAAGTGTTTATAGGCACACTTTTATTTTATACTCACACACACACACACACACACACACACACACACACACACACACACACACACACACACACACACACACACACACACACACACACACACACACACTCACTCACACACACTATTTTATAAGTCAGGGAAACGAAGAGTTTATAGGCACACTTCTATTTTTTAACCTACGAACACACAAAGACAGACAAATTTTGGCAATTTGATTACTATCTCTTTTCTAGATTGTTTGGGATAACCCTGAAAAGGGCTGTTTTGTTGGGGGTTATGGCAATCTCTTATCGTCTAACACTGCGTCCCCATCTGACTGCAGGGTTTCCCACAGGATTGGGTCTGCTTTTTCGGAAGGAGGAGAACCTTTTTGTGTCCACACGGCAGTCCACAAAACCTCTGTCTGGCTCCTGCTGTTTATTCAACCAACAATTAACCAACACATACTATAACATCAACACATTTTTTTCAAATAACCAATTTTTTCACAAGGTTGACAACGTTGTGAAGTCAGGTTAGACTTCCAGTGATGGAGGTCATTTGGCCAATGATGTACGCTTCGTTTCCTAGCTAAAGACAAGAGATACCCATAATGGTCACAAAACCATCGATCTATTTTTTCATCGTTTCTAGAAGAGTCACAATCGAAATAAGTCACTAAATGTTTTAAGTGATATCCAAGACTGCGTTGATGAAGAAAATACACACACTATTGTCCACACACCATGGAATCTGTGCCTTGTAATTTCACATTATTGAAGCATTTCTTCTCATAAAGTCGATGATATCGTCTTCCAAAGGTGGTAATCCATACGAATCAAAATACTCCACACAGGCGTCGTGGAGAAAGTAGACGTCTACCCAGTGGGTTCCCGGGAGATGACTGTCGTCCTTGTTGATGACATACTTTTGATGGTCTTTAGGTTTGCGATGAGGAAGTTCATCTTTAGCGCACACGACAGAATTCCAAGAAGCGGTGTACAAACTGTTGTTCAAAAGGTAATAAAATTCCCAGGTATCCATTTTGTTTTGTTTTTTATTTTCTTTTTGCACAGGTAATGATAAGTCATCAATTCAATCCTGACCTTTTATTTGGAAATCTCTGTCAAGTAAACGTCTCTTCGCTTCGTCTCCGTACTCTGTGCCAAAAGAGATTCGATGCGATGGATCTCAAAGCAGTCAATGGAAGGGAGGAATGATCACTCAAGTCTTTATACCACTGATGTAACACTGCTTCTTCCGAGATGAGAGCTTAAGCGTCATCCAGATACTCGTCCAATTTTTCTTCTTGGCTCATCATCAGACATTGATCGTCTTGAATTTGACTGGGATGATCGTTTTGACATCCACTGCAATCTTTCTTGGTCAGTCCTGTAATGGTTTCTGCCAGGTGTTTGGCAAAACAGGAGACTAAATGTTGTTCTTGTTTTGGCCATCTGGACGTGACCATCCCCTCTTCGTCTTTTCCATTTTTGGTGGGTGGTTCTGCTTCCACGATATCCTCCCATTCCATTTCCAAAGATTCACCACCATTCAAAGAGGGATAAGAGTCTTCCATAGCTTCTAATAGTCTAGAATGACTTCTCTCAAACTGTTGATTTCAATCGTATTGTCGAATTCCTCATACAAGATGACGTCCACCTTCTCGGGTAGAGCTGTGGAAAAATGAAGTTCCACACGCAGTTGACCAGATTTTATAAGGTGGAACTGTTCCTCGTCGCTGCCTTGGTCTGGAGCGAAATCAAAAGCCCACAAAGCGTAACCTCCTGCATAATCGTCGTACGAAATACCGTGGCTACTGTTGGTCCCTAGCCGTCCGGCAGCTTCGTACAGGGACAAGTACGACCTCAAGTAATTCTTCTTGTCACAGTCAGGTTCGAAGGGTCTGGTACACAAGGTCTTGCCATCTCGACTGACATCAATTTCGGACACGTTGTGATGCTCAAACTCGAAATGATGTTGATCGTGGGCTCCGTCGGGGGCTGCATTGCTAACGATACCAATGGTGAAACGTTTGGGTAACTGTCCTTGGAACAGATGATATTTGATCTTGGGTCGGAGTTCAGCAGCAATGGTGAACGTTTTTACTTTTACTCGTCGTATCGGATACTTGGCGGTCGTTCTGTTCAAAGTGTGACTGATGTCGTTTCCCACTTTAGGTAACACTTTCACGCGTCGCACGTAGAGTCTGGTTTCTTCGATGACTGTTTTGTAATTGGTAGCATCAGCCATCAAATGGAAAGTGGCACTGTTACGATTCAGTTTCAAGCGGACATTCACTTCATTCAGCAAATACTTCTCTTTTGACCACATGTCCAAATGCAAACGATCCATCAGTTCTAAACTTTGCCCATCCTTCATTTTCTTTCGTCCGTCGTTGAATTCCACATTATGGTTTGGTTCTTTATCTGTGATTAAATCGCTGTCTTTGAATTTGCCTACCGTGTCATGTTTCCATATCACGCAAACATCCAGATGTGTGTTCTTGGCTTCTTTTCCGTACGTCAAGAGATTGTCGAGGTAAGGGTAAAGATCCATACATCTACTGACCAGTTTGTTATTCAAGTACAAATCCACTTCGTTTAACAGGGAATGCATGAAATTGTTGACGGGAACTACATCCTCATTGCCGTCTATAGTATTTCCAGTCGGATCGAGAACTTTGACATTCAGGTACAAGTAACTGCTATTGAGATCAATGTAATCTCATGGCTGCCCTTTGATTTCAAAATCGATGGGACTGAGGTTGTCAAAGAGGAGATGGGATGAAATTCTACCCATTGGGATTCTTGCATCCTCATCATAGCGGGTGGCATGGCAAACAGATCCATTTCCGACTTGGAACATTCGCAAGACTCTCGGTGCATCATTTTTTCTCTCTGTTATTTAATAATGAAAAACGTCTAATTCTCTGACGGTTCTTCATTTCTTGTTCTTTATAGCTGTCTGTGTGTGAAGTACTCTGGATAGGTGTCTTCGTCGTCTCTTTCTATCCTGTCCTTGATGTGGCGTCAGGGAAGCAGGAATGCCTGACTGGTCAGCGTGCAGGGCATTTATAGGAGTTTCTTGTCGGCCCAAAATGTCTTTGCCAGTTTGAAGCAAGACATTTTTGCCTGCTCTCAAGAAAGATTCTTTGGGGTTTTGATTGTCGATGATGACAGTTTAAAGAAATCTTTGCCTTGCGTCAAAGCCACATCTTTCAAAGCGTGCAATCCTCGTGTCACCATCGGTTTCAAAACGGGGGACACCGAATGAAATGCAGATTTCAGCATATCTCCTAAACCATGTCCTCTCTGTCGAGCGACTCCTAGGTACACTGGATACATGACTTGCAAGTCGTTAGAGAATCGTTTTCGAAAATGGAGTTTCACCGTGACTTTCTCTTTGCAGAATGAAATATTTTGTCCCAGATCTCCTTTATAGCAATATTGACAGTGTGAAAATACGACTTACTGACGGGCAAATAATGAGGATGTACAAATTCTCGGTGAAGGTGATATATGTTTCCACCTTCGTCGTCATTCGTTGTGGCAGAATCCGCTTTGAAAGGAATGACTCGCAGTAACGGTGCGAATGTGTGTCCCACCACGTTGTACTCCACCACATTAGAGTACACAAAGATCAAATTTCATCATTGGTTCAGTTCTACAGGATAACGAAAAAACTTCGCAAAATTCAAGTTGTTGGTAATGGGTGGAATGAGGAGTGGATTCTTGACCATCTTGAGGTCTCCGCCAAAAATGTGAAACAATTCAGGACCGAATGTAATGGACAACGTTTGGCATCCAAAAATTTCAACAGTAGGGCAGCCACTTTATGGTACTCGAGGGTGACACTGACTTTAGTCCAGGGCTTTGCATAACAGCGCACTGAATTTGGCAGCAATAGTGTCCACCAGATGTTGACCGCTAAAATAATAGCCTGCAGAAATTTTCAACAGATAGATGTACGGTGAAGTATCAGGGGACACTGGTCTTTTCATAAAGGCATCTACAGTTTCGTTTTCATTCAAGAATTGTGGCACCTGGTCGTTCAGAACTTCGACCTCAAAATTGTTTTGATTTTCAGTGATGTTTGTGATTTGTGTGGGGTGAATCATTTCGACCAAAGCCACTTCCTAATGGGCTTCGTGATCCAATTGGATGGCCTGAGGTAATTTGGCCGTGAAACAGCACAAAGTATTGTAGGGAAACACATCCATGGAATTGTCACTGGGTAAAGTTAAGAAAATTGGTTATTCATAATTCCAGCTGCTGTCCGAGGGGTCACTGGAGGTCAGATGAGTGTCTAAAATAGGATTGTTGTTATCGTGACTGTTGGGAGGGTAACTGACATGGTCGTAAGATTCCCGTTGCAACCGTTGGAGTATTTCAGAGAAGGACTGGGGAGAAGGTAACCGATGAAACTGCTCAGTAAAATGGTCCACAGTTGTTTGTCTCCTTGTTGCAAACTCAAATTGGCAATGGCAGCACCGATGACACAATACACCTCAAAGATTTGGCAGAAAAAGACGATTTGCGTTTTAGGCACACGTTCTCCACACCACACCCACAAAGGTTGCTTTTGTAGATCTTGCAGAGAAGAACTGGGTGAAGGAATGGTCACTGTGGTGGTTGACGCTGTAATGAAGGGCATGATGGTTACTTCTTTTTTTTATAGTGGATGACTTGCGAAGCGTCGATCCAAGAGTCAAAACTCGGCAGATTTCCTTTCCAATGTACTTTGACTTCTTTGACACGACGTTTTCCCACTTTATGGGTTCTTCGATCGAGAATGCTTTCGATGTCGTACATTTCGTCTTCTTTTTTGGTCACGCGTTGTAACTCGGGCAAGTAGAACGTCCCTTTTAACACTTCACCTTTCATGTCTTCCAAATTATAGACGGTAGGATAACGGCCACGCACTCGTCGAATGGCACGAAACAATTCGGTGGTCCAGTTGGGTAAGTAACCTTTGTCGAAAGCGCGTTTGGTTTTGCTAATGCGCACTCAGTCTCCCGTAGTCAACATTCCACCTTTCTTGGGGACAGCCACAGTCAGGGACATACCAAACAGGCGCTCAAAGACAGTCACTTCGTTGTCGGGAGTCACTTCTTAGGGGGAACATCCGATGTTCCGATGGTAGGATTGGTTGTACGCTTTGACCCTGTGTGGTTAGACGTCGATGTACTTGAGAGTGTGTTGATGCGTAAAATATTTCCACATGCGTTCTTTCATGGTGCGTTGAAAACGTTCCTCGATACTGGTTTTGGTTTCGGGATTCTCGGTAGTTCTTTAATTCCTTTTGGAAAGCTTGATTCAGAAATTCGGTGCCTTTGTCGGTTTGACATCGAAGAGGGTGACGGCCACTTTGTTTCAACACCAGTTTGAGGGCTCGCATTAACTCATTGCTCGATTTGGAAATCAATGGCACGATCCAGGCAAATTTGGAAAAGACGTCAGTGACACAAATCAAATATTTGTAGAAACGATTGTAGGTGGACAAATGATAGACATCAGCTAAATCGGCTTGCCATTGATGATCGATGCCCTCCACTCGGGTGCGAGTTCTTGAAAAGTTTCGCCGAATGGGTTTATGTAAGGTGTATGTGGCTTGTTCTAGTAACCATCATTGCACTTGAAGTAAACGGACACTTTTCAGTCGGGGTTTGGCAGCAGGATACAATTTCTGAACTCCTCCGTATTCCACGGGATGGTCTGGATTGTTGTAAATGCTGGTTAACAAATTCTCCATTAGGACTTTTTTTAACAAGTCACCCACTGCTCACAGATGCTACTCTTTTCTTCGTGTGGTATTTTCTTGGAATGTAAGGCTTTGCTTGTCCGACGAGCAATAGGCATCGAGAAGGTTGTCTGGACAGGGGTTATCAGTTCTTGTTTAACTTCTGTCTTTGCCTTCCTTTTCTCTTCTGAGGAAGAAGGTGTTGCCATCCTCTTTTTAATCCAAGCAATTCCAGATGTTGCTGGTGTTAACTTGCGTACTTTCTCTTGTGGAGTTTGAAACTCGTCTTCTGCTTTTTCTGTTTTGGTCACTGGGGGTGGTGGTGGTGGTGATGGACTTTTCATCAGGGTCTTAAAATCTTTCAGAGTCGGTTGAGCTGTTTTGTCTAAAGCTTTCTGGTGAAAGAGTTGAAGTCGCTGCAACACTTGACCGTACCGTTGCGATCGTTCCGTTTCTGACAAATCGCTGCTATCCATCAACGATTGCAATTCGTGTTGTAACTGGAACATCTCGGTCAAATGAGTATTGAGAGGTAAATGCGGGGTCCGTTGTTCTTGCCAACGATGGAATTCCATCCATCGTTTGTAAGGCACTAAAGTCAGTTTTCATCCTTCCATCAGATTCCGAAGGTCACGTCTGAGATCTTTTCACCCCAGAGACCCCTTTTGTCTTCATGATTCTTTTTATCTCTGATCTACCACCTATGAAGCAGCTCCCGTCATGAGTCTTGTAACCATTGTTCCCAATATTCCTTTCACCAAGGGTGCTAACAACAAATGCATAAATCCTCTGCGTTGTACCAACAGTTTTTTTTTTCTTTTGATTGATGGGTATTTTCTTTTGGAGGATTTGACGAAGGAGGTGTCGATGCTTGGCTAAGCATTCTTTGTGATGTTGAGACAAAGGTATCTTTCCTTTCAAGACATTCAGACAACATTCGCACACGGTATCGATGACGTTTTTGGAGGCAGTTTGAATGATTTGTTTTCGCATGGGTGGAGGGCTTTGGACAGGATGGACAACACGTTCCAATGTTTGGCTAAACGAGGAGGTAGTCCTTTACTTTTCTTTCCTTTGGGTTAGAAGAGGGATTCCATCTGGGGGGTGACATCTTTGCTTGTTCCGGGAGCATACACCAAAAATACACTGATGTTGATGACTTGGCACACACCCATTTATCTTACTTTTTGGAGTAGGTCGAAGGGTTTGTTACCAATCTTTTTGATGAACTCTTTGACCATTGCTTCGTAAAAAATGTAACGACTTTTTTTTCTATATCGCCAAACAATCCTCTTCTTTGGTTGCTCCTCTTTTTCTTTGGACAATGGGGTCTTTTTTGGGGTAGACGTCGATACTTGCCTAAAGCGTTTTCTCGGATGCGGAGTCAAACGACATCCTTTTCTTCTTCCTTTTCCTTTTTCGGACAGGTGGTATGAACTTCTTTTAGGGGACATCTTTTGGCGTTCAGGAGCACAAAAACACTGATACCCATCGTTTAAGCCAGGTCTTTTTTCTAGTGGAATGCGTCGTCACTGATTGTCGCTACGTCGTATCATTTTCATGGCAGGCATCACTCGACGTGGAGGGTTCGCAACGGACTAAATCGGGTCAGTTCTTGCTTGGATAAATCCAGTAAAATCTGTAACATGCCCGATCTCTCTTGGACTTTGATTTTGGGGGAGGGTACTTTACTAGCAGCTGCTTCAGCAGGTGGAGGGTGTCACCGCTAGAGAAGTTCCTGGAGACACGGGTTTCCAATTTTTCATCAAATTAGGAAAGACGCATGTTAAATTGAGTTTGGCTGGCATCACCAGCAACGGAGAAGTGGAAGAACCTGAGGCTACTGGAGACGCGGTCACCGTCGTTGCAGGTCGTGGTTTGGGGATGTAAGGTTGCGTCCTGGCCGAGGTGCCTCTCTTGCGGGTAGAAGCTATTTTCTGTGTTTTTTTCTGGGGGCTTTTCTTTTTCTGGGGACATTTCTTCTTCTGGGGCTGTGACCTGGGCTTGACACCACTGCTCTTTTTCTTCTGGGTACATTTTGGTAGGGGAGTGGCTTTTTTCTTCGATATGACTTTGGGGTCATTGGGATCCCATTTTAAGAGGAAGCGAAAGATGACACCTCCTAGAGAACCGCTACCTCCAAGTTTCAAAATGATTTGTGTTTTGGTTTGAGTGTCGATGCGGGGATCTGCTAGCTGCGTCAAGGCTACTTTGTTTCTCTCAAAAAGCGTTTGGTTTGATGTGGAATGTGAACGATGCCTTGCATTAATTGACGTGCTGTCACCGTACACCATCGTAAGACTTCTCTGAGACTGGCTTCTAAGACACGAGCACGTATTTGTGGATTTTTTTCGCGACTGATGCCGTACAAGGTACGAATCAATTTGACGGGAAGATGAGACTGAAGGAACTCATGTGGACGCTGTGTGAGATAGACCAAAAGTTCCGAGGTTTTTATAGTTTTTTTTAAGGCTCTCCGTCTTGGCACCAGTGGTGAAACAAATGGGTACGAAATCGCAAATAATCGGGGATAGTAGATTTTAAATCCACGAGTAAATAGGCGTGTGGAGTTTGAGTGGCATGCGTCAGCCAAGGAGTTCCTAACTGTTTGACTAACACTTGCACTTGCAATTTATCTCTAGGGCTTTTAAACAAGACCACGTAATGAGGACTGAGACTGATTGTGCAATGGGCTTTACTTTGTTGAAACAAATTTTGGGTGATGTAAGTGACACTGGTGTTACGATGATGCTCTTTGCACGTAAACCACGGTTTAATTTTAGATGAGTTTGACTCGGGTCAGACACGATCCCCTCGTCTTCGCCAGGAATGCCTTCCACAACGACGAATGAATCGCCTTGACTTTCTCGCAGGAGGCTGTACTGTACGCCGATTGCCACTCTTTGTAACACCACACGATACATTGAGGTGGACGATCAGTCAAATGATGTTTATGTTCGATCAAACGTTTGACAAATTCGGTTCTGCCTGAGCCGCTCGGTCCAGCAATTAACATGTTAAATGGATGACGAAGATACAAGGCCTCCCATCTAGCACGAACTAAGTTTGACTTTGAAAGTCGAGGAAGAGGGAGCAGAGACAGCAGAGGTAGCCATAGTGCAGGGAATGTCACTTTTGAAACGAAGACAGACAAGACAAGGATTTGTATACCTTTCTCAGGACATGTACATTTCAAAACATTTTTAAAATTGAACTCGAAAAACAAAAATACATAAAAGCCACATGGTTACGTACATCGATAAAACACACATCAAAACAATCAAAGTAGAATATAAACAAGTGACTGTACAATATTTTTGGTGACGAAGGTGTGGTGTCCTAGGGACAATTTGCAATGTTCTTAGAGGATCTTCACTTGGTACAGCCACACAGGGTCCTGCCGGTATGGCCTTTCGGGAATGTCCATGTCAATTATGGTCCTGTCTTGAATGGAGTGGTTTCCTCGGTGTCGGGTTCTTCTTCTTCTCCTGATACTGTGGCTAACACAGCTTTAAAAGTTTCATTTTTCACTGAACGTTTGAATGATCACAAATCTTGGGCATAGTTTGCCACTTCTTTTGTCCAAGCCTCGAAACCCAACATTTTCCAGTCACTTACATCTGGCCAGTGAGGGTGTAAGTTACAAGCTACACACACATCGTCGTAAACATCTTCAGTTACTAAAAGTTGACGAATCTTTTTTTTTCCCGTAGAGGTCGAGAAGAATCGAGATGAAAGCAAAAAAATTTTAACAGAATGAGTCACTCGTGTACATTTAAAGGTACCACCCTCGTGTTTTTGGTGGTGCCTCACAGTACAGATCGTAAGGAGCCCACAAGGAATCGGCTAGTAAACGAAATGCCAGACAGTAAGTCACTAAGACACACACCACACGTCGACCCAAATTCATTGGATACAGTTCTCGTAAAAAGTGTTGGTAATCCTCCACAGTCTGAATACTGTCATTGATTTCCTTCCACGGCAATTGTTGTATCATTAATAAAGGTCGTGGCATGGTAGCAAGTTCTTACACCCTCTTTAGTTGAAGGTAATAAATGTACTTTATGAACAGAAATGGCTTTATTTCAGTACCGTACCAAAATTGTTAATTCACTAACACACACACCACACGTCACACAGACGTTTCGTCTTGAACCAAGACTTGTTCGTGTTAAAGATTTTGGTAACCCTCTAACTCTTCCTGCGGAATTCGGTGTACTATGGTCACCTTGTAAGCAGAAGGAGTAGCATCTAAAGGTTTCTTAATTTCGTGTGATTCATCAATGTCTGACCATTCGAACACTTTGAAATGAATCAGTCCACTTATAGCATTCAGGTACCAGTGGTTCCAACATCGGTGACGTAAAGGATGCAATTGTTCTTTGCGTTTGACTTGTTTTTTGACAAATTCTCGGTAAATGCGTTCTCTCAACTTCACGTGGTGTCTGTTTGTTAGGATTTATCTCTCGCTCTCCCTTGCCAATGGTAGTCACAATGAACTATCGGTCTTGGAAGTTTTCCCTTTTTATATGCTGACCAATATCGACGTGTCCGTACGGTAAAGTGAAGCGGTTGGGAAACCACACTCGCTTCTGGTACATGACTTGATAAACTTTTTCCAAAGGTCGACTGACGATTTGGTGTGTGGCTAAACGTACAATCTTGTGAGGTTGGTAAGTGGTCACTTTAAAATGTTGATCTTCTCCAGACTGCAAGGCTTCTTTCAATACCTCAAAGTTCACCACTTGACTGGTGCGATAATTGAGACTCAATCCTTCCATTTTGTCCTCGATGTGCACTTCTCCTTGGGGATCCCGGTATTCGTAGCCGTAATTTTTATGACTGCCACTAGCAAAACTTTCAATCTTGTAGTCAGGGTACTCGTCCGTCCAGGCTCCTAAACGGTCTCCTTCGATGTCAGGGTGCCGGTCACCAAGGCGATCGATGTAGATGCAATTGTCCCTGGCAAAGTACAACACACGATCTCCTAACTGATGTAAGGCTTCGTACAATTTTAAGCGAGCATGGGCTGTCAGGTAGGCTGCAATGATGACATTTCCAAATTTGTCGGCCTGTACAAAGTCCAATTCTTCTTCGTAATTGACTAAGATCAAGTCCTCACAAAGGACATCCACGTGTCTCATGCATTTGGTTTTGTCGTGAATCATCTGGAATTAGCGGGAAGGTTCTGTCAAATACTCCATCTTGGATTAAAACGTTCGTTGTGCCATTTTGCCCCCAAACAATTCAACATCACTTTGGGATACGATCGCCTTCCTTCGTTTTCTCGATGTGATCTAAAGTGATGCCTTCCTGCTCAAAGTATTTCTCTTTGAATTTCTTTTGGTCTTTGGGAGTTTGACACCAGGAAGGATAGCCGCTGTATTCTTGTTTCAGTCTAAAAAATCATCCACATAGTCTGCGAAAATGCTTTTCTGAGTCTCGTCGCTCTTGTGGCACTGTTCAGTCTTGGGAAAGTGGTAAATTCCGTACACTTCTAACAATTGGTATCCCAGGTCCAGAACTTTAAACAATTCTACGCTGACCCACGTCACCGCCAAGGCGCGTTCCTCCTGAGTGTGATGACAAGGTCGGTCTTGGTTGCACGTTTCGGCACAAGTACGACATAAGGGAAATATCAGTTTTCCTTGGCAATAGTGAGGTAAAACGGGATGATACAAGTCCGTGGGGGGCAAGACTTTACATTTAATCAATCCTCCGCATTGTCGAATGTTGTCCAGGTCGATGTGTTCCGTCAGTAATTGAAGGTTCCCTGAAGGAAAGTGACAATATTTGCAAACGTAAAGATACAGCGCACACACCCCAGGTATTTGATTTCTTCTCCTTTCACCTCGTCGGCGTGGTACAGCAAACATGTGGCATTCGTCCGTCCTCCGTGCAATCTATCCCGCCTTTTCAGAGGGTCCACCAACTTGTAACTTTCCACGATGCGTTTAAACTCAGGATCGGTTTTCAGACGGTGATCATACTGGTGTCCGTTGTAAAAACTGATTTGTCGTGTTACGTTGAGGGTAGCAGATGGGACATCCGTGAAATAAGCATCCGTTTAACTCGTACATGATCTTGGGGTTTTCTAAGTCCCAGCCATCCACCGAATACGATCATCCGTTGGTCTTTTCATCTCCTCCGTTTCGGGGGTGTTGGATCCATTTGTCTTCCTTATCACACAAGTAATGTGACCAGCGTAGGGCTTTAACCGAGTAATGACGTTTGACAAAGTTCGTCGTTTGAGTGCGTATGACAGCCAGGGTCTTCTCGTGCATGAAACGTTTGCGGTACACTAAGGAACACGCTTTGGCAATGGTACAGGCTTTTTTCAAAGGATCGATCCTTCCGTGCTCCATGAAGAAATGTTGAAATTTTCTACAGCATCGCCGTAAAATGTCCACGTTGGAACGACAATATTTTAACATTTCTTCCTGAATGTCGAAGCGATCCGAGGCGTGAGAGTGGTACCAAGCGTAGAAAGCTTCTTTTTGTTTGGTGCTCATGTTGTCAGAGTCGTAGTAGTGAGCATCAGGTAAATGGGGTAGAACGGTGTGTTAATTGGCTTCGGTACTGAAAAAGTGAGGAAAATAACCTTTGACCATTTCTGTCATTCCAAACGTTTTACGCATTCGGCTCAATGGCATGACCAAGTAACTCATCGAATCTTTAAACAGCAATTGTCCCACTTGCATGGAAATGATTTTGGCTCCGTTCAAAGTGGCTTACGGATAGGTGCTTTGTTCCGTATAGTATTTGAGAAGAAACTGTCCATCGTATCCCGAGAAAATGTGAGCCATCACCGTGGGATAGCGATGGCAATCTCCGTAACGTTCGATGTTCTCTTGGCTCCACATCTCGTCGATAGGGTCTAAGATCCATTGGGCAAAATCGGTCAGCGTGTGAGATCCTGGAAAGAATTTTTCACGTCCTCCTGGAAAGAATTTTTCACGTCCCCCAGGAATCTTGCTACAGTGGGGGCAATGGGAAAAAAATAGGTTCTTGGATGCACTTCTCGCACTCTTGGTGAGCCACGCAGAAATTAGGAATTTTAATGCCGGTCTCTTGCATGCAATCGAAGTCAAAGAAGATGAAATTGCCTTTCTTCTTCTGGTCATCTTCTTCCTCCTGTTGGGGTTGATATTTTTGAATGTAGCATTGGTGTTCCAAGTCCAGAATTTGGTGACAAATGTGACATCGTTTCTTTCCTGGACGTAGGTGTGCCTTGGCACTATTGGTACGTATGACTTGTCCACAATCAGAACAACATTTCAGGAGTTGACAAGCACTTTTCTGCTGTGAACCTTATGCCTTGAGATGTTGTTGGTAAAAGGATGGGCTGACAAAAGTGCGCTGACAAGCTGAACAATGCACTCGTTTTTGTCCTTCGTCAAGGGAGGGATTAGAGGCCAAATATCCTGGACATTTCGATTCACAATGATTGTGTTGCTCTTTATTGTTATAGCTATAGTCACATTTTTCACAATAATAACGGTATCCCAGGAATCCGGTGATACTGGTAATGGCATCGAAATATTCATCGCGATGATATACGTGAACGTATTGTCCGTCTTTGAAATGTTTGCCTTGAAACAACAGAGGTGAACGCACTTCTTGAGGGCGTACATTCAAGGTTTAGCTTGGAGCTAAGGAATCTTGCAAGTTTTACATTTCAGGAATGCCACAGGGTGTGTCTTTGGATAGGCAAGCTTGTTGTAACATGAGTTCTGCTTCTTTTTGTTGTTTGGCTCGGTCTGATCGTTGAATAGTTTTCCAGGCTCTTGTCCATTCTGCCGTGTCGTTCTTGTTTGCATACGTTCGTCCTACGACGATGGCACGGGCAAAACACATCTTGTCTTGAGGATTATTAATTTGGACGAGGCTACGCTTGATGCTACGAAGGTTGTCCTCCAATAACAGTTTTCTGCGTTGTCCGGTCCCTTTTGGAAAAGAACGTGGATCATGTGCAGAGTCGCTTTTCCATCGTTGAGGTGAAACCTGTCGTTGGACTGCTGTACGTGTTGAATCTTGTCGATGACTTTGGAAGGTGTCAGTTCTGATGGCGTACTAAACTCGATCCAAATGGGTGACTTCAGACTGTCGTGATAAATGAAAAGTGTCAAGCGATCGAATTCGTTGGCTCGACATTGCCGTTTCAGAATCCAGACATGTCCAGAAAGAGAAAAAAGAGAAGAGAAAAAGACGAGAAGAAAGTGAGGAAGAAGAGGAAAAACCCGTGACAGTGAAGAAGTTGAAAAGGCAGAGAGAGTGAAAAGACACAGAAGAAGTCTATGAACTCTTTAAAGTGATGTGTTGTGAAATTGGATTGTAAATTTGTACCAGAGAATATACCAGAAAGAAAAACATTGTTGCCAGTGTCCAGTACCGTGACGTAACCCCTGTTTAATTCCCTTTGTCGCTAGACAGGCCCAATCCCTTGTCGCTATACATCCTTTGTTCAATTCCCTTATCGCTCTATAGGCCCACCCATGTTAAAATTCCCCATGTTAAATTCCCCTTGTTGCCAGAGTGCCGGGGACCCTTTCTAACATGGAAGTCACATTGTCGCTATATCGCCCCCACTCACTACTTACATAATTCTTCTCAAGTTGTGTCTGCACACAGCTATAAACTCTGTTGACACTAGGATTCTACACGCTGCTCTTAAGATAGGAATGAATGTTTTGTTTACAAAGTCCCATATAACGCAAAGGAATGTTCTGGAATTCCAGCGAATCGTACAAAACCTGCCAGGAATGACAACAACTCTTAAACAAAGTTAGAAATGAACTCACATTTTAGTAAACACTTAGATCCATGGGAAAAGTCAGGTAGGCAAGGGCTCCACAACCCTCAATTACGGACAAATATTAATCACATAATATAGATATACATAACACTATAACTATATATAGTTGGACAAGTCTCATCAGCGAATTGACTACTGTGGACTATTGTAATATAAATATTATTATTTTTACACAATTCGATTGAATTCACTTTGCCTTTTTCAGGCCAATAAACACTTGATGTAAAATTCACTATGCAAAGATGTCAGTGATTTCCATGTACGTAAAATACGTTCTTTACGTATGCTATTTAATGATATAAGGTACAAAACTGATTAATGATCATAATTACAGCAGCTTCAAGAGTATTTACAAAGAATCCCACTGACACTCTTAATTCATTTAGTTTTTTTTTCTAGCATATATTTGGGTTCAGTTTACACTTACATGTTGTTACTATCATATCACAAAGTAAAACATCGTGACCTTTAACTGCTTGCAAAGACACATACGTGTATAATATTAGATCTTTAGTCCTCATTTGTCTTGAATTTTAATCGCTTTCAAAGTATTGCACTCTGAAATGGTAACTACTTTGAATAAAGTGTATTCTATGACCAACATAATTATCAAGACCTTCAACTGACACGTGATGTGTTCATTTACCTTCATAACTTTCGTTAGGACTCCTGAATCGTCAGTTGTAGTTCTTTTGACATAGGTTTCTAAAATGACTACTCAAAGTTTTTGTACCGGGGAAGCAGGTGAGGCATAACATTTTATAAAATGTCCTATTGGTTCATTTTAAGCAGGAAACTTCAACTTCTGCTGAATTTGCTAACCAAGCTCCGTTTTTCTTGCCTATCATCCGGTGTCTTTGTACCCTTCTACCGATTTTAAAACATCATCCTGTGTCCTTGTACCCTTCTACCGATTTTAAAACAAATCGCTTCAAGGATATAACAAATACAAACTATGTAGTTTTTTTTTATTCATTGATTCACAAGTTCTAACCTGATTGTCGTCAGGAGTTCCCAGACAGTGTCAACTTCTTAGCGTTTCGAATCAAAGAGGAGTTTCTGTAGTAATCTGGTCGCCATATTTGCATGGGATAGTCTATGTTTTTAAGTAACAGAAGTGATGTAGTTCGCAGTCTTCAATAATCTCAGAATTGTATAAAATTTGGAGTTACGACTCTTTGACCACATGTAAACAAGAGTTCCTCCTTTATATTTGTTCAATTATTTTTAGAAATATTAAAACAAGACATTGCAGTCTTGGATGCAGGCGACATAGTTTTTACTTAAATGGACTCTTCTAGAAACCAGAAATGGACAATGAGCAGTTTGTGTGCTTGTTGACACCGGGACCTTCTGTTTGTTTTTGAAGCCCCAATAAGTTGATTGTATTAGGGACTATTTGGCGAGTGTCAGGTTAGGTATTATAAATTAACGAATGAAATGACTAAGTTTTGTCACTTTTTATATCCTTTATGGTTTTCATTTTTTAAATCTGGGTGATTTCTACAAACACACGGGAGGGTGTGCGAAATCTGTAACGCATTTCAGTATTATTAATGTCACTGGTTAACTCTGAGAAGCAGAATGGTATAAGGAGAGGGTTTCTGATGCAACTTTGCTTTGTCTGGCAGATATGCCTACACGTACTTGAACACATAAATACCTCCAGCGAGGGATGATGTTTCTTAATTAGACATGAGAGCATATTAATTTTAGCATTTATTATTTACGTAAACACTTGTGTTTACTCAAGGTCAGGAACCTCATGTCAAGAACTGTGATTCTCTGACTATTAGTAAGTTGTTTGTCAATGGATGTTACTGAATTGCACATCCTAGCCCACATCTTCTCATTTCACTACTGAATTTCATTTTTGACCAAATTGCAGCTGCTATAAACGTAAAAGAAAGGCCATCATACGATATCATGCATCTTTTCAAGAAATATTTGATAGTATTGTGAATTCTGTGTGGTTTTCAGAGGGATAATAAGATGTATAAAGTGATACAATGAACAACATAACATGATGAAGAGACGGAAGATTATTCATTTTGATCAATCCAGTGTAAAATTATATCGTACGATTATGCTATTAGAATAAATCAATCAACAAGACAAATGAAAACAAGAAGTCTTCAGGAAAGCATCGTTATCCCCACTTCGCATGCTCCTCGAAACCGGATCCGTATCCAGGGGATGGATCGAAATTTTCCCGAAAGCACTTCGGACATCCACAGCACGCCCCCCACCCCCCTTCCCGGTCAAAGTTTCAAGTCATTATGACAAACGGTTGAAAATGAGTAACGCAACATTACATACACATACACCCAAGCATTTACGATGGGGCAGGATTACATATTCTTAGCTTCTTCGAAATGCAAGTCCTTTCCAAACAAAACCACCTTTCACTTACAATTGCATAAGTAATTAAAACAATATGCAATTACCCAACAAAACTACCATGTACGATTTTATTTTTTGAATTAAGCTTAATTAAGGAGACAGTTATTCTAAATAGATTTGGATGTTGCAAAAACTGTATGCATCATCACTTTGTTTAATATTACATTTATTAAAAAAATAGAGTACGCCAGTTAGAACAAAGAGGTCTATATTGTTGGAAGGATCAATGGACATGAAAAGTCTATACAAACTCATGACAAAAGAAGTTCATGCCACATAGTCCCAAACAAATACATTTGTCATGGTCGAAGGTCATTTTGAAACAAAATGACATCGACTGCGTATGTCCTTTCCCCATTCATGCATTAGTTGTATCCGAAGATAATGTATAAAGTAAGGTGACGTTGATGGTGCGAATGCAGGTTCTTTCCGGAAATAGGGATTGTGAAACACGTTATGTACTAAACCGTTGCAAGTAATTATAAATGGTTGCCATCAAGGCCATATTGCGACGTTCTATTTACACTGAAGCCAGTACACCGTAACAGTTGGATATCTCTATTTCCTAGTTGACTATCATTATTTCAGTGTTCTGAAACTGTGAAGAAACTATTGGAGGTGTACAAATCACATTGGTTTTAAGATCAATACAACCCCGAAACAACCTGATTCACAAATATATGCATTACTCAAAGCGTTGAACAATAATAGCTGATTCGTTTTCCTCAATCCAAAATGTTATTATTTTCTCTTAAGTTGTGTTCAGAAAAGTAAATCCATTACCTGGAACAATCTCATCGTACGTCTTTGGTCACTATTTTCATATCTGGCGAATAGATATTTGGCGATTTCAACACAACTCTATTTTTTATCAGCCGTCAATAAATGCTGTACCCATCTTGTACAAACCTTTCTTAGCTTCAAATGATTCTTTAATATAATAAAGTATCTGACGAATTAGTTATTATGCAATATAAATATTTGCCACTGCATATCAAGCATCTTCATCAATTGCCCACTTCCAGATAATTCACACTATTACTCCTAGACAACAGTCTTTCAGTCTTCTTCCATGGGTTCGCGACCCTATGTAAAAAGGTGAAGCACCTCAAAATTGTAGGATACGACAGAGAATAGCAAGTCGACCTTAATATCATTCGGAGAGTGCTCTAAGAACGCCCTGATGTACAGTATGCTCTTGGCACATCAGCAGAATTTTTCTCCTTCTCGGTCACTTACCTATGGTGCATCACACGTGTTATGATTCCAGGTCCTAAAATATGTGACAGAAAGTAGAGAAATCAACAGTTCAAATAATTCCAATTTTTATGAGTTGACAGCGTTTTCAACGTTTTGATTGGATGTAAACGGTCACGTGATACTGATCAGGAATTTTTTACACATCGATAAATTCTGCTCACTACTTTAGGTTCCCTGTTTCCAGATCATTTGATGTGAAGTTTTATCTAGAACTTCAACGCCTTACTCCCTAATAATAACAACAAGAAGCCTCCCCCACTCCTATGATTTCCGATCAAAATTTACAAACCCCAGGTTAAAATCAACCGCTAGAAGTTAAAACAATGTAATTGCACAGAGTTTCCTGCACTCCAATACTTATCCCTTTTGCTGAGGAAGGCTTATGGCAGGCTTTAGAAGCCAATCTTCGGAAATTATTGCATGTCGCCTCGACAACATGTTCTAGTAGCTGTTATTAAAGCCAGGGTCATATGTCAAGCAAGGGATCTCACTAAAAATACACACGATTTTGCTTTTGAAAGATCGAAATGCTCAGAAGGTAACAACAACAGATGCTATGACAACACGTTTCATACGCAAGCGTAATTCTAGAAAAAAAAGGATTAGCCTGGTTTAAATAGCATCAACGATTTTTAAAAAATATATTTTAAAATAATGATCATAACAATATATCACTGGCATGACCCACTATGACACTCTACCCTATATTATTGTATAAAGAATCGACGACTCTTGGCTAGCGAAGATCGGGCTATGCATTATGTCGCAGTTAAGAGGCTAATGAAACAAAACTTCGATCTATATAAAAGTGAATGTTTTGTTGATGAAATCTGCGGATCTGATGACAGAAGGGAAATAAATTGGAATTATAAGGATTCAATGATCATGGTTGGTATTTATCGATGTGCAAATTTTACCTAATCACTCACAAAGTTAACATAAAGTCCTTTGGACTTTATATACTTTGTGAGTGAGTATGTAAAATTTACAAATCGGTAAATACACAACCATGATCATTTAATCCTATTGTAAAACCAACAAGAAATGTATTTCTCTACAATACAAAGTTAAGTTTCAAGGGACACTTACTGTATTGTGAATTAATTCCCAAATAATCCTAACTGTCCTATCACAGGTCCACAATATAGAATATACTCAATTAATTCCAATAGCTTTGAATGCCCTGACGTAACGCAGTGATGCAGTCCAGAATGTCTCCGAATGAGTTCACAAAATCAAACGTAGTGTGTATAAATCCAAAAGTCGATGAGCACTATGGTAATTCCAATGAATATTTTAAATAACACAACTCTAAATTCTGATCACAAATGGATTCCAAGCGACTGATGTAAAATAGAATGAATTGCTTGTTTTATCAAATCCCCATTTATACACATTTTATTTGATCTTTATATGACCATTCCAACAGGAAATTCCGATCTAATTGTAAACAAAACTGTGCCTAAAATGTTCCAAACTCAAATGCTATGTAAACTTATATTTGTAACTTACAATCATGAACAAACGTTAGCTATGTAAATATTTTATTTGCAAATGACAACTATCTTAAAGTACAACCTATAATCATGAACACAATTTATGCACACAATATAGATATATATAACGCATATGTCAGCAGGTGTCCGGCGTGCTGCACGCGCAGCTGCATATCATTATAAAGAATGTTATTTTGTCTACCGATCAAGATTAAAGTTATTAACATGATCAAAGAAACAAAACAGTTAAAGCAAAACAGTTAAAGCAAAATATTCAGACTCTTAAATGACTATTGTAAATGAAACTTTCTTATGAATTAGAAATAATGACAATACGTGGTGCGCGTAATGAAAACAACTTTTCCAAAGGTTAGATTTTAAAGAACCATTAAGAGTTACATATAAGAAAAATAAAATTAACTGGATCATCAAAGAAAATATTCTGATAAAGCTCGAATCTTAATTTTAATTGGGTTATTAATAACGATCGTCTCTCCTTTAGTTATAAATTCTAATTGAGGACAGGTTTAGTAATTATGATGACATCAAATGAAACGTAAGAAATATTATAATACTCTGGATATGTGATCACGATATACTTTCTGCATAATTCTTACCTATGAGAAAAAGTTGTTTCAATGTTCCCTTTTTAAAGTTTTCTTTCTATTGGAAATTCCAGTTAATACTTCCCATGCATAGTACCTTACTAAAGACTAAGATGTCAAGACTTCAAGTAATAGAAATATAAAGATTTCCTCTGCTTTGAACAGATTTCAAAATTTGAATAACTTTTGTTTGGATGTCGACTCCTCGGATCAAGAACTACCACATATGCTGAGTTGTGAATCTACTGTACCTTTCTGTATAGGACATCCCTTGTTTTGAAATCAAATAGACTCTTTACTAAACCAGCTTTGATACTGGATAGATATACTCATTTTTAATTGGTGCATTTGAGATAATTTAGTATGAAAATAGTGCTAAGACTTATCGGGTCATATTGGATTTAAAATCGTGTGCTGATGTTATTTATTACTTTTTATTTGCAATGAAATTATTTATTTAATTTTATTTTAATAATAAGTACTGATATGTAAATAAAGATAAGACCACAATTAAATCATCAGTTTGTCTTTATTCATTCCATTTGTGGCACACAAATGAAACGTATGACTCATTACAAATAAATTGTAAAAGAATCATAAACAAACCGATGCGGTTTCTTTTAATGGATATTGGAAACAAAGTGGTCGAGAAATCTGGTACGAAAATCGTTACTAAAAGGAAATTTTGATTGCTTTCGACATGGTTTAAATTTTTAGTCTAAATTACAAAATTCACTCATGTTATAACAGCTTTACCATTTACTTACAGTGCTCATCTGTTCTATTACTTTATGAAAGGATGATTGTTGACAATAAGTTTTAAAAACGAAATCTTAATTTTGTTGTTGTTTTCTTAACGGTATCATCTTTACATTGAATGTAAGTGAATGCTACGCATTACACATTTGCAAATTATCCTGACATCAATTCTAAATATTTAACCTTCGCTGCGATTTACCCCAAATTTTATCCTACTGTCGTTTGGATAGCCTTTTTGTCGGCGGTCATATGAAACTATCACGGTAGAACGAAATTTTGTATATGATGACCCTTGCATTCAAATAACAAAAGCACTGTAAAGCATATATCAGACATGGTCAATGTTTCTTCAATACATTCTTTCTTCCTTCGTTATTATATTTCATCAATCTTTCTTTGATTTTTCCATTTTGGGATGTTTAATTTAATACGTCATACTCGTTCAAGTGACACTTAGCAATGAATCCCGTGGACTGTCTGTTTTTACCGATACTTACATATTTTTGCTCTTGTTATGCTTGTTTTCTTCACTTCGCTTTGACCACGTGCAGGGTTTGTCTTCAGTGTGAATAAAAGGTGGGAACAATGTTATATGACCTGTAAAGAACACAAAAAGAGCAATACGCAATACACGCCACCGGCATTTCCCGTTATACCGACCGAACCCGTATATTAAAACATTTTCTGCTTTTACAGTATTTTACTCAAGACTGAATCGGAAGTTTTCATTTAAATCCGGCCCCGTCCTTCTGCAACCTCTCTATGGCCAAAGAGATTCTTTTATGGCGCTCTTTCTTTTTATGACCTAATGAATATGGTCCAGCATGTAGTATCGTATTGTTACCGAGCCAACATGGTTCAGTGCGTGTGGCCTTGTATTATTACCGAGTCAAGATGGTCCAGTGCGTGGCTTTGTATTTTTACCGAGTCCATATGGTCCAGTGTGTGGCATTGTATTGCTACCGAGTCAATATGGTCCAATGTGAGACATTGTATTGTTAATGAATCAGTATGGTCCAGTGTGTGGCATTGTATTGTTAAGAGTCAGTATGGTCCTGTGTGAGGCACTGTTATTCTATAACTAAGTCAGAATTGTCCAATATGTGGCATTGTATTGTTACCGAAACATTATGGGCCGGGTGTGGCATTGTATTGTTACCGAAACATTATGGTCCGGGTGTGGCATTGTATTGTTACCGAGTCAATATGGTCCAGTGTGTGGCATTGTATTGTTACAGAGTTGGTCCAGTGTGTGGCATTGTATTAATATATTGTTCTATAACCGAGTCCCTATGGTCTAGTGTGTGGCATTGTATTGTTCTATAACTGAGTCCATATGGTCCAGTGTATATTTTTGCATTGTTACCGAGTCAGCATGGTTCAGTGTGTGGCATTGTATTGTTCCAATTGACCAGTTTAAGGAGGAGATAACTAAACTTTTTAAAACGTTTTAGGACAAGAATAAACTTCCAAAATTGAGAAAGGAATTGCTGAGCGATGGAAATGACGCTTTGTAGGACTGCGACAAACGTTTGAGAGCTAAGGAAAGACGATCAGACGATCTGAGCATTTCATTATAACCTTTTGAGGTAGATCATATCATTTATAGTCCTACATGTATAAAGCGGAGAAAACGTGAATCAATGCCGTCTTTCATTAATAATACAGTTAGAATCCGGTCTTAACGCCACCCACCCTCTTAAACAATTATTTCAGATCCGGTCGAACCATTTTATTATTCAATTAAATTATGGGAAATCAGTTCACATTGGTTAAATTATCTAATGAATCTTGCATTTCAGAAGCCATTTAGATACACGTTGTAGAACTAGTTAAAAGCCATTTAGATACACGTTGTACAACTAGTTAGAAGCCATTTAGATACACGTTGTAGAACTAAATAATACACGCTATAGAACTAGTCAGAAGCCATTTAGATAGACGCTATAGAACGAGTCAGAAGCCATACATGCTATAGAACGAGTCAGAAGCCATTCATATACATGCTATAGAACTAGTCAGAAGCCATTTAGAAACACGTTGTAGAACTAGTCAGAAGCCATTTAGATACACGTTGTAGAACCAGTCAGAAGCCATTTAGATACACGTTGTAGAACTAGTCAAAAGTCATTTAGATACACGTTGCAGAACTGGTCAGAAGCCATTTAGATACACGCTATAGAACTAGTCAGAAAACATTTAGATACACGCTATAGAACGAGTCAGAAGCCATTTAGATACATGCTATAGAACGAGTCAGAAGCCATTTAGATACACGTTGTAGAACTAGTCAGAAGCCATTTAGATACATGCTATAGATCTAGTCAGAAGCCATTTAGATACACGTTGTAGAACTAGTCAGAAGCCATTTAGATACACGTTGTAGAACTAGTCAGAAGCCATTTAGATACACGTTGTAGAACTAGTTAGATGCCATTTAGATACACGTTGTAGAACTAGTTAGAAGCCATTTAGATACACGTTATAGAACTAGTTAGAAGCCATTTAGATACACGTTGAAGAACTAGCCATTTAGATACATGTTGTAGACTAGCCATTTAGATTCCTGTTGTAGAACTAGTCAGAATCAATTTAGATACACGTTGTAGAACTAGTCAGAAGACATTTAGGTAGACATTCTTGAACTAGTCAGAAGCCATTTAGATACACGTTGTAGAACGAGTCAGAAGCCATTTAAATACACGTTGCATGAACTAGTCAGAAGCCAGTATATACACGTTGTAGATCGAGTCAGAAGCCATTTAGATACACGTTGTAGAACTAGTTAGAAGCTATTTAAATACACGTTGTAGAACTAAATGAAAGCCATTTAGATACACGCAATAGAACTAGTCAGAAGCCATTTAGATACACACTACAGAACTAGTCAGAAGCCATTTAGATACACGCTATAGAACTAGTCAGAAGCCTTTTAGATACAAGCTATAGAACTAGTCAAAAGCCATACATGCTATAGAACGAGTCAGAAGCCATTCAGATACATACTATAGAACGAGTCAGAAGCACATCAGATACATGCTATAGAACGAGTCAGAAGCCATTTAGATACGCGTTGTAGAACTAGTCAGAAGCCATTTAGATACATGCTATAGAACTAGTCAGAAGCCATTTACATACACTTTGTAGAACTAGTCAGAAGCCATTTAGATACACGTTGTAGAACTAGTCAGAAGCCATTTAAATACACGTTGTAGAACTAGTTAGATGCCATTTTGATACACATTGTAGAACTAGTTAGAAGCGATTTAGTTACACGTTGTAGAACTTGTTAGAAGCCATTTAGATACACGTTGTAGAACTAGTTAGAAGCCATTTAGATACACGTAGAAGAACTAGCCATTTAGATACATGTTGTAGACTAGCCATTTAGACTCATGTTGTAGAACTAGTCAGAATCAATTTAGATACACGTTGTAGAACTAGTCAGAAGACATTTAGATAGACATTCTTGAACTAGTCAGAAGCCATTTAGATACACGTTGTAGAACGAGTCAGAAGCCATTTAAATACACGTTGCAGAACTAGTCAGAAACCAGTATATACACGTTGTAGATCGAGTCAGAAGCCATTTAGATACACGTTGTAGAACTAGTTAGAAGCTATTTAAATACACGTTGTAGAACTAAATGAAAGCCATTTAGATACACGCTATAGAACTAGTCAGAAGCCATTTAGATACACGCTATAGAACTAGTCGTCAGAAGCCATACATGCTATAGAACGAGTCAGAAGCCATTCAGATACATGCTATAGAACGAGTCAGAAGCCAATTAGATACATGCTATAGAACTAGTCAGAAGCCATTTAGATACACGTTGTAGAACTAGTTAGATGCCATTTAGATACACGTTGTAGAACTAGTCAGAAGCCATTTAGATACAAGCTATAGAACTAGTTAGAAGCCATTTAGATACACGCTATAGAACGAGTCAGAAGCCATTTAGATGCATGCTATAGAACGAGTCAGATGCCATTTAGATACATGATATAGAACGAGTCAGAAGCACATCAGATACATGCTATAGAACGAGTCAGAAGCCATTTAGATACACGTTGTAGAACTAGTCAGAAGCCATTTAGATACATGCTATAGAACTAGTCAGAAGCCATTTACATACACTTTGTAGAACTAGTCAGACGCCATTTAGATACACGCTATAGAACTAGTCAGAAGCCATTTAGATACACGTTGTAGAACTAGTTAGATGCTATTTTGATACACACTGTAGAACTAGTTAGAAGCGATTTAGATACACGTTGTAGAACTAGTTAGAAGCCATTTAGATACACGTTGTAGAACTAGTTAGAAGTCATTTAGATACACGTTGAAGAACTAGCCATTTAGATACATGTTGTAGACTAGCCATTTAGATTCCTGTTGTAGAACTAGTCAGAATCAATTTAGATACACGTTGTAGAACTAGTCAGAAGACATTTAGATAGACATTCTTGAACTAGTCAGAAGCCATTTAGATACACGTTGTAGAACGAGTCAGAAGCCATTTAAATACACGTTGCAGAACTAGTCAGAAGCTATTTAGATAAACTTTGCAGATCGAGTCAGAGGCCATTTAGATGCACGTTGTAGAACTAGTCAGAATGCATTTAGATACATATTGTACCACTAGTCGGAAGCCATTTAGATACATATTGTAGAACTCGTCAGAAGCCATTTAGATATACGTTGTAGAACGAGTCGGACGCCATTTAGATACACGTTGTAGAACTAGTCAGAAGCCATTTAGATACTAGTCAGGAGCAATTTAAATATATTGTTACGACCATGTAGTTTAATTGCTTGTGTGTTAAAATTTGAATTCTTTTTATTTAATTTTTGTATCCTTATATTTTATTATAATGATGATTATGTTCACGGGATCTGATATTTTTGAAAGAAACATCGTGCTTATTTAGAACGTAAATATGACTCTCGGCTTGCGTAAGCATTGTTTTAGATTGCCGACTGGATAAACAACCGGCGTAAACGATTGGTTGTGGCCAAGGTCATTTCTAAGCATATGTGATTACATCCTGTACTGCGATTGTTAGATGATGAAATAATCAGGCGTTCTTCGTGCGTGTGCATGAAATGACGTTTTATTTCGGTTTTTAAACACTTAGGTTCCTGTGAAATAGTCAGAGTCGTTCTTATACCTTGAGAAGAAGGTATTATTTTTCTTGTGCTGGAAAGAGTTTATTTTTCTTTACATCTGTAGAGCTCGAGATGTGTCTTGTTATAGATGACAGCTACAGGAGTTCATCTACTTTTTAAATAATAGTTTATTTTTCCCTGGAGAACTACACAATTGGTTTAGGACAAAGACATTCAGTGAAATTCATTCTGAATTGGAATAGTACAGTACAAATTGTGGTTCAACTTGAAATTCTGGACATTGGTGTAAAGACTTCATCTGACGTCATCGTCCTCCATCTTGGAACGTCATCAATATTCAAACTAGATTCAGTTAGAACTGTTTATTGATAGGACATATATATTTTCACAATTCTAGGATAAATGTCTGGATTTTCTTCACAAACCGTAAGTCCTATTTCAGATTTTTACCTTTTCACCGTGCTTTCTAGGGAAATAAATTATATTTGTTAAAACTTACAAAGCTTGTTGTCTTCACTCTTTTCTTTTGTTACTTTTGAACGAGCCGATACGCAACAATATATTGTACAACTAGTCGGAAGCCATTTAGATACATGTTGTACAACTAGTCAGAGGACATTTAGATACTAATCAGAGGCCAATTAGATACACGTTGTAGAACTAGTCAGACGCCATTTGTAGATACACGTTGTAGAAGTAGCCATTTAGATACATGTTGTAGAACTAGCCATTGAGATTTATGTTGTAGACCTAGTCAGAAGCAATTTAAATACATGATGAGGAATTAGTCACAAGTCATTTAGATACATCTTGTAGAACTATTCAGAAGCCATTTAGATACGCGTTGTGGAACTAGCCATTTAGATACATGTTGTAGAACTAGCCATTTAGATTCATGTTGTAGAACTAGTCAGAAGCCATTTAAATACATGTATAGAACGAGTCAGAAGCCATTTAGATATATGTTGTAGAACTAGTTAGAAGCCATTTAGATTCATGTTGTAGAAATAGTCAGAAGCAGTGCCGGATTAAACGCTGTGGAGGCCCCTAGGCAGTCGAAATCTGGCACCCCCTCCCCCCGCAAACTATCTACTAATACGTCAAGATCAAATCAATTCAATAGTATTTTGATCCGTTGTCGCGGGGCCCCTAAAAGGCGTGGTGCCCATAGGCCGGTGCCTACTCTGCCTATTTGTTAATCCGGCACTGGTCAGAAGCCATTGAGATACACGTTGTAGAACTAGTCAGAATCCATTTAAATACATGTTGTAGAACTAGTTAGAAGCCATTTAGATTCATGTTGTAGAACCAGTCAGAAGCCATTTAGATAAACGTTGTCTACTGGAACTAGTCAGAAGCCATTCTGACATTCGTTGTAGAACTAATCAGAAGCCAATTAGATACAGTTTGTAGAAATAGTCAGAGGCCATTTAAATTCGTATTGTAGAACTAGTCAGAAGCCATTTAGATTCGTGTTATAGACCTAGTCAGAAGCCATTTAGATACACGTTGTAGAACCAGTCAGAAGCCATTTAGATACATGTTGTAGAAATTGTCAGAAGCCATTTAGATACACGTTGTACAAGTAGCCATTTAGAGACAATGTGTTGAACTAGTCGGAAGCCATTTAGATACATGTTGTAGAACTATTCAAGCCCATGCAGTCAGTAAATTTGGTCATGATTTTAACACTTATTTTTCTTGCAGTTCTTACTTATACCTACAAACAATAAAAAAGTTGTTTGTGCTCTTTAAAAAAATGCATATAAATGAGCACTCAATGCCTTTAAAAAGAAATTAACAAACACTGATTCTACTCAAGCAAAATAATTCCATGAAATCAACCATGTAAGTGAAACAATGCCATTTATGCAATTTAAATTAACAATTTTTAAAATCTATTTCCAAAGGTAGTTCTGATCGACGACATCCACAAAAAGGGACCCTAAGAAAACAGCTGTCTTATCTTAAATACATACAAGTTCGTTTTGCCACTAAATCTGTGTAACTTGCTTTGTCATACGGTGGGTTGAGCTAAACACGGGGATGGGAGTGATGTTTGCAAAAGCAAACAATATTAAATTGACTGCCCCCACCCCTCCCAGTTACGTTTGAGTAGAGCAGCCGCAATCAGATTGATTTTTAAGTTTGCTAAAAATCTGAAGGTTGCTATTTGTAATGTGTCGAATTTTGAATAAGTATGGAACCTTAAAATGGAATTCATTGTGCATTAAAATGTTATTACAGTCAAGCCAGCAAGGTCTTTGTGAAGGGTCACTTCGACCTTCTCTTCATGTCAGTATTAAACTTGAAAGGCCAGCATCTACGGCTCATTTAGAATTGACCCGGGCATCTCAATGCTGTCCTGAGAAAGTAAATATTAAAGTTATCGACCATAACCGCTTTGAGTTGAATCCAATGTCAAATAGTCATTTTCAAAGTGAAGTTGATATGCATCGTATTTCTCAGATTCTAGGTTGTCAAAATCTGACGAAAGAAATAATTATCTTGGGGAAAAATTAAGAACCTCTGATTACGATTGGTCAGTTTAAATTAAGGCGTACACCTTGGAAGTAATGTGATTTTAAAAGTAACGACCTTGGTCGAATTTCTTTTGTCCAAAATTTCCTGCGTGAGGATAAGATTTGGCTCCGGGGAAAAAGTAAAGAATAGTGCTTTCCTCGTTAAACAAGTAAAATGGGACCAGGTGGCTGTCTTGTAAGAAAAGAAAGGCTTTAGTGCTAGGACGCACAATTTCTGAAAAGAAGAGTATTAATGTACGCAATTTTAATTTTATATTTTATTTGTCTTGTTTATGCAAATGTGTTTGATATGACTAGGATTCATACTATGTAACGTTTATTCAATTTCATGGAAATCTGTTGATATGCTAGAGTTGTTTACGCAATTTATTTCTTAATTTTACAGTTACTTGTTCATTGATAGAATTGACTGATTGCATGCGATCCCAATTTTTAGATGTGTAGGATTTCATAGGGTTATATGAATTAATTTCCTTTGTCTGTTAGGACGATACTGATTATCGTGAGTTAACGACAATTGCATAGTTATATATGATTTTGTAATGCTTAAAAGAATCTTGTAGGTTAGGGATTACTACGATCTAGAAGTTAGAGAATCTTATGCAATAGTAATCGATGATGTATCTTATTGAGTGGAACTGACTAGACTGGATGTCTAAGGAGTCATGTGGTAGCGTATGCAGAGAGATACGGGAATGTTAGATACACCGCTAACGTGTTAATTTATGGTCAGTCGCTGGAAGCGAGAGTGATGATCTATCGAATTAGGTCAGACTTGGATGTATATTACAGGGGCGTTTGTAACTAGAGAAAACGATTGTACCTTACTCGAAATACGGTCTAAATTTGTAAGGACCGTTAATCGTTAAGGTCACATTATGCCAGAATTTATGCAGTGTTTGGATAGCTAGTTTATCCTTTCTGAGTAACGAAAGTGAGAGAATTTTATATACGCACAGAAGATGTTACATACAGAGATTTAGTGGTAATCTTGTCATTCAAAGAAACAGTTCCCAGGAACAGACGGGGACAGTCCGAAGACGGAAGTCGGGAAAGAGATGAAGCGTTCAGAATAGGAAGATCAAGGAGGATCAACGTATACATGTAGGGGGAAAGACGTGTAATACACGGAGACGAAGACAGAAAGCGACGCTAGTTGATACAAATCAGATGTGGACATTGTGCTCTTTTCACCACTCGTTACCATGATGAACGAATCCAAAATAGAACACTGCTATTGAGATTCTGTTAATGTTAATTTGTTTGAATTGAAGCTGACACTATTAGTTTTGTTTTTGTTATCGGTTAAATTGTTATTTTCTTGTCTAAAGGGGGCTCGTATTGTATTATTTCTTCTCAACAGTCTTGCTCAGTTCTCTGTTGATGTTCTATCTATCCGCTCACACCGGGCAATAAAATCGAGGGAGGTCATCCTCTAGATAACGATAGCCAAATCTAATTAACCATCCCTCTCTACCACTCATCTCTATATACGTTATATTTTGCCGTGTTAATTATTCAATACAAGAATACTTAGTTTTGAAGCTTTGATGGATTTATCATAATGACATTTACAGATATCTTCAAGGTTTTACTCGAGTATTCATTCTCTTCCATTCAGTTTAAAGAACGGATAATAAATTTTTAAGAAATATTTAATTGTGGTAAATTACTATGACTTGATTGAATAGTACGTTCATGAGACCTTTATTTAATGATATTATAGCAGCAGTAGAGACCCTGATTTTCCAAATGCTGCAAGATCCCGTAGACCAATGTCTGTATATCACAAGATTTGCTGTTGAAGTTATAATATCCTCAATCTAACACAAATTATTTTACCGTTTCTATAGTAACGATGAAAATGTATAAAAATCCAATAAATTTCAAATAGTTCAGCATACTGGCTCGTATTGTAATCAAAACTGATCTGGCTTCTGCTATAAAGTGATATCCTTTATGGCTTGCTTTTTTATGTTCAAAGGAGCCGTACCCAAGAGACCGAAATCTAATGAACAAGAAAACAAAAAGGAGGAAACTTACCTCATCGACTACAGATTCACTGCACTGTTCATTATTAGATATCGTGTTGTCAGCGATATTTCTTTTACCTATTTTATACAGAAATATCTTGGAGCGCTTATTGAATCACGCTGCTTGACTCTACGGCAAAAGTTTTATATAACCTGTTTTAGCAGCTTGTTAAATATTCTTAATTCTGGCATGTTTCTGTGTCTTTATTTAAATACACAAACCCACAGATACAATGTTTAAAATCTACTAGTAATATGCATTGGGACAGTGTGGTTAATTAATGTCCAATGCTTCATGAGGATGATCAGTATATAGTTAGAATTTAGATGATATATAAATCGTTATAGCAGATTAACATGCAAAGAGATACAGCCACAAGGTTCAATTTACAGCATTGGCTAATCTCTCTATAGACATTTTAAGAATTTGAATAATCACAATATTGTCTTAGAAATTAGTGACGTGTGTGTGTGTGTGTGTGTGTGTGTGTGTGTGTGTGTGTGTGCGTGCAAATACTTGAGGTAAATCGTAATTCTGATATTGATACAGCCTCTCCGCCTCTTATTTGGGTGCGGGTGGGTGGGTGTACATACAGTGGATGCGCTAATCACCGTACTAAATGTATTCACCAGACATTAATAATAATAATAATAATAATAATAATAATAATCATACACACTTCGCTTAATCTTGAAAAGCTTGAAGCGCTTTACAGTATAAACTACTTCATAAGGACATCTCTCTCTCCCTCTCTTTATATACATGATTACGAAAATAAAATTACAAACAAAATCATCTTGGAGATAGTTCAGTATAAGGAAACAGTGTTGAGTCTTATGAGTTCACGCAGTCAAAATAGGTGCGTTTGTACAGCACTCTTGAATAAGAACACTGCATTATTGAGTCTAGGATCAGGAAAAATTCGTTCCAGGTAGCTTTAACCTTGAAAACAAAAGAAAGTTGGCCGTGGCCTTAGTTTCAATAGCTGGAACAAGGAGAATACGAATGCCAGAAGTGTGACCTAAACATTTAGAAAGGGGTGTACATATGAATTAAATCAGATTGGCATTTTGGACTGAAGGTAAAGGATAGGAATGAGAAAATCCTTGTTTGGTAATCAGAATGACTTCAGTTTTATCATCATTCATCTGTAGCTTGTTACATGTCATCCATGACATCACATCGGAAATGAACCTCGCCATGCCTTGGACGGTAGCATCAGTTTCAGTTGGGTGACTAGATTTGTACATTTGGATGTCATTAGCGTACAACTGGCGAGATACCGGATGACGAACTATGCGCTTGCGAGAGGCAGAGTGTATAGAATGAAGAGAACGAGTCCAAGAACACCGAAACACAGATGATCTGGGCTGCAATGTTTGTCATTTACGGGCACCGTATTATGATTGTATCACGAATGCCAAATACATGCTGGAGACGGTGAAGCAACAGAGCATGATTTATTGTGCCATATGCTACAGATAAACCAAGGAATGTGAGGATTCCAAACAAAGAGTAGGTCGTTACCCACTTTTGAGAGGCACATTCGATGCTGTGGCGAGGGCGATATGCGGACTGTA
>JAECUM010047598.1:0-24656 GCA_016617855.1 Megalonaias nervosa
TATATATATCAGATACTGCATTTGATTTGTCTCCGCCTGTAATCGTGGATCGAAGCAAAACTAATTCTCAGTATAGTTCAAATCGGGCTGTGATCAACAAAAAATAGACTTACATGTGCACGACAAATCTAGTTAGTTCTTGTTTGTACTTTTCGTTCAGAGATGGCATCATTGGTAATTGAGGGCAAACTTGTATAAAAAGATAATACCGATTTCCACACCAATGCTGAAGTGGGCTTTATTAACACTGTTATCATCTCATTGTTCAACTGGAAATTGAACGAGTTCTTGACAGCGTTGATAATGCAACGATGATTTTGGGACTCTCTAGATACAGAGAGGATTACGCGAGATCAGCCAACCCAGAAATGATGTTTATCACCCATACATTTAATCACGCATTCAATTAGTGGAACTCAAAATAATTCTGAGGCAGCTGTAGACAATTGATCATCATTCTGAATGCCAAACAAACTCTGCATTACTAAAGCGTCGATTACAACTCATTGGAAACTTAATGAGGCTTTCGTGCTTAATTCACCTCAGTCACATATGTGGGTTTTATAAATATGTCCGCAAGGCTGCGTTTGATGCCAAAGAAACAGCCAATTGATTTCGTAGGAACAATGCAAACGGTGCAGTTTGGTGTAAAGGAGGTATAGTTGAGTTGTCAATATTAACATTGTGTATGCCTGCGTTACCCCGTTCGCTGTGTACATACTCACGTTTGTTGTCCTTTATGCAAAGTGGAAACGCTTGACCGCTATCATTTCTCGCACATATTACACATGCGCACGCACCAAGTAAAATTAAGGGACAGTTTACATAGATAGACAATTAAAACGGTCTTCAAGAAGCTAGACAAGTTTTCGCGATGTTTAAACTTACATAGCTAGATAAAGGTCAACCCCATGCAACATGATATTTGACAACTTAGGAAAAGCTGAGGATTCTTTGCGAGAAATGGTCATCATGAACCTTCTGGACATATTTTACTTGTCTATGCAGATGCCAATCAAACTACACGTGCATATCAAAATGTGGTCGCACATAGACCGACATGAAAACATCGACACCGGTTTGCAAGCGTTTCAAAATGATTCAGTACATCGTACCTGATTTATCACTTTTCATTGGAACATCTAGGGTTGTTCGGACAGTCCGATGTCGACATGAATAGGTGCGACTGAAAACTGGTTACAATCATCTATAATTTTTTAGAAGTCGTCTGCTTTAGAGATAAAATGTGAAATTTATTATGGATTTTGATGTGCTGAATTCAAATATGACAGCTCAAACAACTGATTGGAGATTGTTTCCAAGATATTTAAGCTTTTAGATTATACTTCTATGTATAATGTGTAGACATTTAATCATAAATTGTAACCCTAGGTCTTTTCATGTGTTTATGGTTGCTTTACATGATAATATTTCACCTGTCCTGTTTATTTAACTTTTTTTTTTAAAGACAGGAAAAAGTTTATATAAATAAACTTTATATTGAAACAATAGGCAAACAACTGCTATGTATATATAAGTACATATTTTAGTCTATATTCAGTGTCTACTCAGCGCTTCTTGGCTTGTCTCTTGTATTCATTTAATGGAGCATCTCTTGTCACTGTCCAGCAATAGTCTGCAAGCATTGATGGGATCCATTTGCCCTGATAGCTTTTCTCCATTGTTGCAATGTTGCACCGTTGCAATGTCCTGGTATCGCTCGCCGTGCTCGTCGTTCACTGCTGCGCAGTTCGGTGGAAACAAATCTAGATGAGAGTGCAAAAAATGTGTCTTTAGTGATATGATGCATCCAAGGCTTTTGTATGCCTTGAGGAGGTTTTCCACCAACTCCTTGTAGTTCTCTGCCTTGTTGTTTCTGAGAAAATGCGTTGCCACTAACTAGCAGGCTATCTATGCTGTATTTTCCTTGCCACGCAGTGCATGGTCAAATGCATTTCACGAATCTGAGGACCAAAAATGACACCTTCCTTTATCTTAGCTTCACTTAACCTTGGAAATTGTCCACGGAGGTACTTGAAAGCTGCTTGTGTTTTGTCCATGGCCGTCACAAAGTACTTCATCAGACCCAGCTTAATGTGCAAGGGTGATAACACAATCTTCCTTGATTCAACAAATGCTGGATGCTGAACACTTTTCTTCCCACGCTGCAATGACTATCGCTGTGGCCAATCTCTCATGAAGCAGTTAGAATCTCTCGCACGACTATCCCATTCTCAGAGAAAACAACACTACTTTTGATTATCCAGTCTGTAGACCAAGCAAGAAAGCAAGAACTTTCAAATCGCCAGAGCTGCCATTGATGTTGGCCATAGTTCATGCACCTAAACATTTGTTTCATGTTTTCATAGGTTTTTTTTCCATATGGACTGCATGACTAACATTAACTGATGGCAAAACAGTGCCATTATGCAGTAAAACAGATTTAAGGCTCGTCTTCGATGAATTAATGAACAGCCTCCACTCATCTCACAATGTTGAGGGCTGCCATCATACCATCGATGATATTACAGTGTTACGTATCGGCTCGTTTAAAGTAACATAAAGAAAAGAGCGAAGACATCAAGCTTTTGTAAATTTTAACAAAAAATATTTATTTCTCTAGAAAACACGGTGAAAAGGGTGAAAATATAAAATAAGACTTACGATTTACGAAGAAGATCCAAAAATTTGTCCTAAAATTTTGAAAAACACATACGTCCTGTAAATAAACAGTTCTAAATTGACGTAGTCTGAATCTCAATTCCGTTCCAAGATGGCGGATGATGACGTCAGACGAAGGTTTCACACAAATGTCCAGAATTTTCACTGTGAATCACAATGTGTACTGTTCTGTTCCAATTTAGAATTAATTTCACCAAATGTCTTTGTCCAAAGCCGGTTGTATAGTTCTCCAGGGAAAAAAAATTATTATTTAAAAGGTAGATGAAGTGGAGCTATCATCAATAACAAAACACATGTCGTTCTACAGTCGTTCTACAGACTACGAACGAAGAACTCTTTCCAGCACAAAATAATACCTTTTTCTCAAGGTATTCGAAACTCTATAAGATGTTAAAATGTAACTCTCTAAGGTGTTAAAATATGACTCTAGACTATTTCGCAGGTACCTGAGTATTTAAGGCGAACTAAAACGTCATTTCATGTACACGCATGAAAAACACATGGCGATTTCCCACTTTCCCCCATAAAGAAAAAGAGGAAGATTTTTGTAATAAAGCTTTCTTTTTCACCAGATGTAAATTATACATGAGGTAAAAAATTTTACCTAAGAAGAACTCTTATGAATTATACAAAGGTGGATATGAAAATGATATTTCTATACACGGGAAAGTGATCTGCAATTAAATTATCTTTTTCTTTGATGTGCCTGATGTCAAGATTGTGCTCTTGCAAAAATAAACTCCATCTCAATAGTCTTTGATTTTTATTTTTCATCCTGTCGATGAAAGTAAGGGGGTTGTGATCACTAAACACAACGACCGGAGAAGGAGCTGAGCTGATATAAACTTCAAAATGCTGTAATGCCAGTATTAAAGCTAAGCATTCCTTCTCGATTGTTGAGTAGTTTCTTTGGTGTTTATTTAATTTCTTAGAGAAATAACACACTGGGTGTTCTATACCATTTTTGTCATCTTGAATCAAAACTGCTCCAACTCCAACATCACTTGCATCCACAGATAGTTTAAATGGTTGACTGAAATCTGGAGCTGTTAAAACTGGCGCACTTTTAAGTATGGCCTTTAATCTATCGAAAGCCTCTTGACATTTTTCAGTCCAAAGAAACTTGTTTTTCTTTCTCAACAAGTTTCTCAGATGTTCAACAATATCAGAAAAATTAGAACAAAATTTGCGATAGTACCCAGCCATACCTAAAAATCGCATCAGCTGTTTTTTTACAGACATGAACAGGAAATTCAGAAATAGCCTTGACCTTAGCATCTATAGGTCTAACTTGACCAAGTCCCACAATATGTCCTAAAAAAGTAACACAAGCACGGCAAAACTCACTTTTAGATAAATTAATAGTCAAATTTACTTCAGTGAGTCTGTCGAAGAATTTCCGAATCGTGGTTAAATGTTCTTTTCAGGTGTTGTTGTAAGTGATGACATCATCAATATAAGCGTCACAATTGTCTAGACCAGAAGTAATCATATTCATAAGGCGTTGAAAAGTACCTGGAGAACCCTTCATCCCAAATGGCATTACTTTATACTGGTAGAGTTCATCTGGAGTCAAAAATGCCCAAATTTCTTTTGCTCTTTCCGTTAGTGGAATTTGCCAAAATCCATTCAGAATGTCGAATTTAGTGACGTATTTGGCATTTCCAATTTTGTCGATACAGTCATCGATTCTTGGCAATGGAAATGAATCGGTTTTTGTCACACTGTTCACCTTCCTATAATCCGTACACATTCGGAAAGTGTTACCCGGTTTCGGAACAAGAATGCACGGTGAACTCCAATCACTCTTACTGGGCTCTATAAAATCATTTTCCAGTAAATACTGAATCTCCTTTTTCAAGTATTCCTGTTTGAAAGTGTTCATCCTGTATGGGTGTTGTTTCATGGGTTTTGAATCTACTATTTCAACGTCGTGAAAAATTGTGTTTGTCCTTGTAGATACGTCTGGAAACAAGTGTTCATGTTCAGACAATAATTGTTTAGGTTCATTTTTTTCTTGTTTTTGTAAATGAGAAAGTTTCTGGTCTAGATTTTCCATAACTTCCGAATTCCGAAGATTTGTTGTTCCAAGATCAATAGAATCCGACAGAATTCCTTCATTCGAATCCTCAGTTGGTGGGACAGGTACAATTAAATTAATTGCATAATTTACCTGGCTATCTCTTTCAATATAGTAGTACTCCATTAATTTAATTAGACCAGAGTACTAATATTATAATTTAACTCATTCATTTTCTTCTGTACTTTGTAAGGGCCATACAATCTAACTTGAAGAAAATTCTGCTGAATGAGCAAGAGAGAATGGACTCCACTACAAAGCTCAAAAATTCTCTCAATTAAGGTTTGGTGAAACCATTGTTTCACATTAGACTTGAACTGCTGAATGCCAAATTTAAGCATAACAAGCTGGGACATACCAGACTTGAAATTTAACCTTTGGCCAGATTGAAAAAATTTGAGAAGGCCAAATTGAGTAAAATTCCTCAAAGGAATTGCCTCTGGGAATCTTGTTGACGCACACTTTATGGTCAACAAAGTTTGGTTACCTGACATGGTCTTTGGTAAGGGACCAACACAATCTACCATAATTCTACTGAATGGTTCGTCAAATGCAATTGATTGCAAATGAGCTTTAGGTATCTTTTGATTTGGTTTCCTATAATTTGACAAGTATGACAAGATCTACAAAATTTGCATACATCACTGTTGATTTTTGGCCGATAAAAGTGAGTTAAGAACTTGTGATACGTTTTATTTATCCCTAAATGACCAGCCAGAGGAGTTTCATGGGCCAAACAAAGTACTTCCTGTCTGTAAGGTTTCGGAACCACAATCTGATATTTTACTGACCATTCTTCACTAGCAGGTACCTCGGGAGGTCTCCATTTTCTCATAAGAACTCCATTTTTAATGAAGTAACAGACAGGTACTTCAGTTGCTTCAGTTTCACTAATGGCCCGCTGAAACAAAGAGGAGATGTCAGAATCTTTCTCCTGTTCGACGACAAGTGATTGTCGTTTGTCACCCTGATCAGAACAAAAGAGAATGAGTATTCAAAAGAGAATCAATATGATCAATACCTTTTGACTGATCCAAATTAGAAGTGAAAGTGACCTCATCAATAAGCCTGACTAATACATGTGTCAGCTAAAGGAATACATTCCTCATAAAAATCATTCTCAAGAGCATTCTTTGCCAAAGCTCTGGTAACTTAACAAGCTGACTCTAAATCAGGGATTTCTTTTTCAACAGGACCAACTTTCTGATCCAAAGAAGACTTGTCAGTTACAAGTGGATTGACTACAACCTTGTCTCCAGCTAAGTCATTGCCTAGCAACAAATGAATGCCCTCAACGGGTAAAGTGTACACTTCACCGACTGTCACAGGTCCTGAACCTAAGTCTGAGAGGAACATTAACAAAGCCGCACTCTACTCCCTCAATGAGAACACTCTCATTAGAACAGGACTTCTCAGAAGAAGGCAAAATACCTGATAATAAACGAGTCTGAGAAGCTCCTGTATCCCTTAATTTTAATAGGGATAGGATTGGCCAAATCACCCAAGAGTGATATAGAACCCTTCGACACGAATGGTTCAAAATTCTTCACAATACAATCAGACTGGGGTTTTTCAAACCCAACAAATATATTGTTTTCAATACATGACCGTGTCTTAGAAATAAGAGCATTTGGGATAGGTCTATCTTGATTCTGATGCCTATATTCAATTTGAAGCAATCAGAAATGACGTGTCCTTTTTTCTTGCAATAGATACACGTAGGAATAGACAAGGAGTTTGAATCAAGTCTATCAGAAGATTGATTTTTAGAATCTGTGCCAGATTGAGTTTTACTGAGAGTTGTATTTGATTGAAACACCTTTCTATCAGTAGACTGCTGAGTGAAAGATTTGCTTACAGCAGGAACCTTATGAGTTAAGGAATACTCATCAGCAGCAATAGTAGCTTTATCCAAGGTTTCAAACTTATGCTCTTCAAGATGATTCTTAATGACTATGGACACAGTTCTTGAACTCTTCAAGTAATACTAATTGTTCAAGACTTTCAAAATCATATTCGATTTTCTTGTCTAAGTACCATCTCTTGAATAACTGTTCTTTTTCTCTAACAAATTCAACATAAGTTTGTCTAGCATCTTTCCTATAGTTTCTGAACTTTTGCCGATAAGCCTCAGGGACTAATGCATAACCCTTCAAGATGCATTCTTTAACTAAATCATAATCAGAACTCTGCTGTACTGACAGAGATATATAGATATATAGATATATCTGGCCTTGCCATAAAGTACACTCTGCAATAATTGAGTTCAATACACTCTTGGTCATTTCGAACTCTCAGCAACGTTTTCAAAAAGAATAAAATATTTGTCTGCTTCCTTTTCACTAAAAGGGGGAACTAACTTGATATTTCCTAAAATGTTAAAATTTGAATTTGCACGAGAAGTGGAATCGTGCCTGTCACTTGCCAGATCTAATTATTTTATTTTAATTTGAAATTCTTTCTCATCCTTCTCTTTTTGCATCTGTACGTGTAGTTGTTCTTCCCTTTCTTCCATTTGTCTATCTTTTTTCTCTTTCTTCTATTTGTCTATCTTTCTCCTCCTTTTCAGATTATAATCTCATTTGTTCTTTTTGTAATTCTATTTGCCTTTCTTGTTCCCTTTCTCTTTCCTGTCTATCTTTCTCCTCCTTTTCAGATTGTAATCTCATTTGTTCTTTTTGTAATTCTATTTGTCTTTCTTTATCCTTTTCTTCAAATTCTAATTTCATTTGTCTTTCTTTTACCTCTTTCTGATTCAGAAACTCGAGCTTCCTTAATTATACTTCCATCTAGTATTTCAGTTTTAGTTCTATTATCTTAATGTCAGAGTCTGTCACAACCTTACTTACCGATGTAAAGAACTTTTGTCAAAAATACCCTTCCCTACCAAATGTTGAATTAAAATATTTTTGATTTCTTGTTTTGTCAAGGAAGCTTTTGCTTCAGAAAGATCGTACTTTCTAGCAAGTTCAAGCAACTCATCCTTTTTCAGACTATCCAACTGATCTTGAGTTGGACTAGAAAGAAAACTCTCCACGTTTGACATTGTGAAAGAAAGAATGTTGTCTTCACAAAAATTTCAAGTAAAATGGGATCTGAACTAGGGCAATTTAAATTTCGATTTTTAGCCAAATTCAGAAATCAGCCAAATTCATATATCAGTCAATTTCATATGTCCCGAAGGACGAGCAACCCAATTTTCTTTATGTTACGTATCAGCTCGTTTAAAGTAACATAAAGAAAAGAGCGAAGACAAAAAGCTTTGTAAATTTTAACAAAAATAATTTATTTCCCTAGAAAACACGGTGAAAAGGGTGAAAATATAAAATAAGACTTACGATTTACGAAGAAGATCCAAAAATTTGTCCTAAAATTTTGAAAAACACATACGTCCTGTAAATAAACAGTTCTAAATTGAAGTAGTCTGAATCTCAATTCCGTTCCAAGATGGCGGATGATGACGTCAGACGAAGGTTTCACACAAATGTTCAGAATTTTCACTGTGAATTACACTTTGTACTGTTCTGTTCCAATTTAGAATTAATTTCACCAAATGTCTTTGTCCAAAACCGGTTGTATAGTTCTCCAGGGAAAACGATTATTATTTAAAAGGTAGATGAAGTGGAGCTATCATCAAGAACAAAACACATGTCGTTCTACAGTCGTCTACAGACTACGAACGAACAACTCTTTCCAGCAGAAAAGAATACCTTCTTCTCAAGGTATTCGAAACTCTATAAGATGTTATAATGTGACTCGCTAAGGTGTTAAAATATGACTCTAGACTATTTCGCAGGTACCTGAGTATTAAAGGCGAACTAAAACGTCATTTCATGTACACGCGCGAAAAACACATGGAGATTATTAGAAATGACCGTGGTCATAACCAATCATTTACGTAGCTATTTCCGACTGTTTACTTGAAACGACAAACCGTCATGCAAAAATCGTGCTTACGCGAGTCACATTTATATTCTAAATAAACACGATGTTTCTATAAAAAAAACGAATCAGACCCTGCGAACGTAACCATCATCATAATAATACTTATATTTAGTGATATAAAAATGAAATAGAAAGATTTCAAATTTTAACACCCATGTAATTAAACTACATGGTCGTAACAACAGGCTACTGGATCAACTTTCATGAAGAAGGATGGGGCAAGATCCTTTTGAGGGTACGGAACATGGAAACCCTAACCTCACCTGCTAGGAGATTCCACTGATGTAGTCTGGAGCTAAATAGCTTTGCCTTACTCTTGGATAGTTCCAAATCCCTGACAAGGTCATTCAGTTCACCTTGTGTTATGAGGTGTGGTTCAGAGGAGGAGGATGGGAGAAAATATGACATTGATGGTTCAGGACTAGACGTTTCATCCTCTTCATCGTCTGACTCAAGTGAAAAATGATTTTAGTTTGTCAGGAACCGGCAGTGCTTCTCTTTGGGATACTGAGCGTATAGCTGATGGAATGTTCAGGTCATGCACAGTCTACTTTTTCTTTTTTGACATACCTTTCCCAATAGGGGGCATCATGCAGCAGTAACTATTGCTAATATGCTCTATCGGCTCTCTCCAAATCATTGACACTGCTAAAGGCATAGGTTTCCTTTTCCTTTTCAACCACTGGCGAAGATTTGCTGTACAAATATTGCAGCATATACGTTGGGCCCACCTCTAGTCCTGATCTCCAATGTTGCAGCCAAACTTAAGGTTATAGGCTTTCGTAGCCATAGTGGTTTACTGCACTTTTGTGATGCAAAAGTCACTTCAACACAAACATAGCAGAAGTTACCGGCGTTGTTCACACAAGTACTAGGCATCTCTGCTCACTTTGGCTTAATATAAACGTGTCCCGTTGCAAAATCAAACACTGACAAATAAGAGATCACAAAATTATGTGATTTCTAGAGCTGATATAGGGCTCTTTGTTCAGCAGAGTAATGTAAGCTTAGTTATGATTGAATCATCCATGACTTCTAGAAATAACTTGATGCAATCATATCTTGTATGATGGAATACCAGCTTCAGATTGCATTTTTTATTGTTTTGTCTAAAAAGCAAGTACTGTCCAATCCAAATCATAGACTTATTCATAGATCCAGTCAAAGATGTATTGTAGTCAATTCGGGTTTTTTAATTAAGATTTATTTCTTTTATAACTCACTTATCCTCCGCCATTCAAGGGTCGAATATACTGACCCAGTATCATATCTTTAAAACTAGAGCCAGTCAACAATTTTAAGCATTATTTTGGTTCTCATTGAACCAGAATTAGTAAAGTATAACTATATTTATTTCGGAAACATTTTGCTGTAGACCAATGTTATCGATGTTATGATCCAAGTCTTTCTGTCAAAACATTGTTGTTGAGAGACGCGGGTGGTCAAATGCTAGTTCTTGTTCCGCCAATGAAAAATTGATAGGTTTAATTGAACCTGATTAGTCTTTAAAAACATATGTCTTATCATTAAGTAAATGTCGGTCTTATTAAGAATTAGGTGGGGGAAAAAATCGCAATGACAGCAAGTGTGGGGTCATATTAGGGATATCTGCAATAAAATTAACTGGAATTTTCCAAATGTGGTTGACACCAAACGTTAATGAGGCCAATTAAAATAATACCTCGGGTACATTAAAGTTCTCCAAATGAAAGGTTTTGCAATTTCAAAAGACCAGTGGGATATTTCCATAGTTTGCATCGACTCCAGTGTTGTTAACATTGGCGGCTACAGAGGTTGCAAAAGCAACTGTCGGAATAGCATTAGAAATAACTTTGAGATATGAAATTATGGGATGGTATATACACAGAGAATGGATAAGGCGTCCGATATCCACGAACAATTCATCGAATGCCATCGCGAACAGGTCATCGATTACCCGGTACAACACGCAGAACAACACGCCTTTAACCAATCGTTATTTACTCGAGATGGTAAAATCATTCAAGCTCTTTCTAGGTGCCTTTGTGAACTTGTATTGATGTTGATACGTACATGTGCAACGTGTATGGTTAACCTGGATTTGTCAACAGCACCTGACAATCACTGGGTTGCATATGTGGAGACGCTTAATCATTGATTATATTGTGACTCTTATTGATTTGTCATTAAGGTACATTTAATGTTATACAAAATGTTTTTTAATATTTACTCATGAGCCACGATTTCATTGATTTAAGCAGGTATGTCACCAAAGCGGGTATGACTGAATTTACTAGCAAGATTGCTGTGGTTGTGATTATAGAGCCAGGTGAGCTTGTGACTTTTAAGACCGATCTGTTACTTACATATGTCTCATTAAGATATTGTTGTCAGGATCAAAGACTGTGTTACAATAAACCTGACTGAAATCATTGAAAACGGTAAATTGAAATAGCAAAGACTATGTTGCCACTGGCAATGAGGCAATGAAACAATACGTGAATGAACATATCACAAATGTGGCTCCACCACAAAGTGTAGTATAGTATTTTGATTTGAATAATATCTAATCCTGACCAAGGAAGAATATAAAAATAGGTGAAAATGTGAATGGATTTGATAACTTAATAGGCCATCTTATCGGCTCGAGTCTGGATCGTATTATTGCGTTTTGTCAGGTTATTAATGTGGATGGGGCCAAATAAAAGCATTGACGAATAATCAACCTGGTATACGAATATAACTATATACCGAGCCCGAGACCGATATTTCCAGATCCTTCTTGTATACAACACCAATATCATTGAAGCTAACGAAATGCTTCGGTGATCATTCTGGAGATCTAATGTTTCTAGATCAGACTTTTAGTGTCATATCGTTGGTAAAATGAAACTGTCCTAGGCTATTGGATCCAATATTTATGCTGTCAACTTGTAAATTCTTTCATGTTTAAATGTATGTATTTGTACCGAATTTAAATATTGTACAGGTCGAGGAGGGACATCCCATATCCTTCATCTTCATTATGGTTGTATGTATGGTTGTATGGTTGTATGTATGGTTGTATAGTTGTATGTATGTATGATTGTATGGTAGTATGTATGTATGGTTGTATGGTTCTATGTATGGTTGTACGGTTATATGGTTGTATGGTTGTTTGTATGGTTGTTTGTATGGTTGTATGGTTGTTGGTATGGTTTATGATTGTATGGTTATATGTATGTATGGTTACATGGTTGTATGCATGTCTGTATGAAGGTATTTATGAACGTATTTATTTATGTATGGAATGAGTAGAATGTTCTTCCTATTGCATGACGTTTTGCAAGTGTTTCCTCATACTTTACAACGACGCAAAAACTACACGATAAGATTATATACCGCGCACAAGAAAAATACACGAAACTAATTTGATTAACATTTTGAAATAACCTGTTTAATAAAAGAATAGCAACTACACTTAACCTGCGCTTTCACAAGTATGAATAGTTATCTCATATCAGTGGACTGAAAACAAAATGAACAGATTCTGACAAAAATAACGCATACAGCTGTTGTAATGCAAAGGTTAGTTTCGCTGATATGCTGTACTGTGGAGTAAATAACATGAAATGGTTTACATTTTGCCATCATCATTTCCTCAAAGATTAAAAAGGTCTTCCGTTTGTTTGTTATTTGTTTTTTTTCGTAATTTGTCCGTTTGCTTTGTTTTTGTTTCGATTTGGGGGGTTATTTTTCTTTTTACAGAAAACAGAAAAGATAAATTGTCAAACAACATGCAAATATATTGACAAGACGGACAGGTAACAGTTTCATATGTTACGTATATGTAATTAAATTACTTGTGTGTTAGTTTTAAAATTATTTTTTATTTTAATTGTGTTTCATTATTATGGTTATTTTCACGGGATTTGATATTTTCTTACAGTAAATTGTGTTTATTTACGACGTAGAACCTTTTAACAGAAGCACTATTTTTAGCCAACCTAGTTCGTCTTGGGTTGGGAAATTTGTAAACAGGTAGTTAAAATGATTGGTCAGTACATAGATCATCCTTTGTTTGCATGATCACTAAATGTAAACAACGCTTTTTATTATTGGATATTAATTGGGACTACACTGGCGTACGTGTGAAATGTCTTGTAGCAAGAGACCACACGACCCATCTTGCGAGACTGAAATGACGTTTTGTTGGTTTTAAATTCGCCTTTTTAGTATTTTCCAGTCAGTCGTAAAAAAGATCTTGAGAATACAGAGGTATTCCGAGTTGTTGCCGTTTGAGTTGAATTTATTTTATTTTAAAAATAATTTATTCACTCTGGAAAACAAACAAGTGTCTATCTTCATCAAAATTCTTGGAGACAGACGTTTATTGTGAATTTATTCTGGATTTCTAAATTGGAACGTTATAAGTTGTGATTCACGTGGAACTATTAACTTTGCGTACAAATACTTCATCTGATGTCATTATCCACCATTTTGGAACGCTGTCGGGATTCGAACCTGGACTCAATTAGAACTGTTTAGTGACTGGACTTATATTTTTCAATTCTAGGATACATGTTTGGATTATATTTACAAACTGTAAGTCCTTTTCCTATGTTTACATTGTTTTCTAGGGAAATAAATTATTCTGTTTAAATATACAAAGCTTGTTGGCTTTCACTATTTTCTTTGTTACTGAGTACGAGCCCTTGTCACGTAACCCATAATACGCCTCATCATTATCAAGATTCATGCCTCATACTATATGGACACTGTATTTGAATGTAATGGCTCCATTAGAAATGATTTTACACCCCTATGAAAGTAAATTGAAAGTAAATTGGTCACATATATTGATTAGAATATCTAACTTGTAAACTTTTACCTGCTGCAAGAAATATTGAGGTGAATATTTACTTCACCTGATTTCTTAACGTGGGCGCTGTAAAACATGACAGATGATTCTTAACTGCCTTTTTCCTACGCCTCTTCCAGACATGATTTACAATGCAATTATTGCTAACGTCGACAAAAACATCAGTATGGAATCTACTTAAGAAACATTTATTATGATTCATGACCAGGTCAAGTAGCAGAGTGCTACGTTTTATGCACAGCGATAGGGTCTTATAAGTATTTATGATTGTTGTACATACCAGAGGTAAGTACCTTCGACAACCTGGGACTGAGTTGCATTAGTAGTTAGACTGCCTGCCTTCCGCCGAGAAAAGTGCCGCCTCAAATCCTTTCCAGTTCAGGCATGGGTTCCTGCCCTGATTTCTCCGGGAAAACAATTGGCATCCATTGCCACAACACGTTGTAACCTATTGTGCGTATCTGGCTAGGTTAACATCACAAATTAGATCAATAACTGCTTTATTTATACTTACTTGTAACCCTGAATCTGACTTTAGCGAATAATAACATATAACAGTAATTAAGAATGTTGGTGTTTATTTTGATTTGGAACCTATCTGCACAAAAAGAGAGTGTTTGAACAACTGGTATAACGGATTCCACCACAAAGGTAAAACAAACATTTCAACCACTTTGTTTTATAAACCCAGATGCTCTACACAAATGACCAATATATTACAATTACAAAGAAACAAATTACTTGAAACACAAACTTTCACACCATAATATACAGAGACAGAGAAAGAGAGAGAGAGAGACATATACAGAGAAACAGAGATTCTGACAGAGGAACGGAGAGAGAGAGAGAGACAGAGACAGAGACAGAGACAGACACTTGAGACAGAGACAGACACTTGAGACAGAGACAGAGACAGACACTTGAGACAGAGACAGACACTTGAGACAGAAACAGAGACAGACACTTGAGACATAGATTGAGCGAAACACTTTTAAGTCCTGGTAAAAGGGGCATAGTTATTTACCTGCTCCACAGAGTCAATTCTCTAAAGTTCTATCTTAAACATTATTTGCACAAGGGACCACAGTCATTTTAAATTTCACATATGCGGATACTCAGAATATGAGATGGAGACCTTATCCAATATTGCTTTAGTATTTCAAGCTGTCATGAATTATATCTTTCAAACAGTTCATCCCCTTAAAAAGAACTGGCCTCTTGCGTTTACGAAGCATTGCAATTCCTGTCCATTTTCCCTATATAAATGTTAGAAAAGAATCAAACAGTAATAGTAGTTATGTTTATTGGGTTTATGGCAGTGGCCCCTTGACCGCCTTATTTTCAATATTTTCCCAACCTGAATTTAATGCATACGTTGCATTGGCATCTTACAGAACATAAAGCAATATCAATATGGAATCTGCAAAACGGGTTCAGCTATTGGATAGTACCAATCTTGATTGTCTAGAATGCAGTCTGGATGAACAGATTTCAAAGAAATTTCTTCATAGATGCTTGCCTAAGTTCATAACAAATATGTAGTGTTTTTGTACGAAGGTCCCGAAATTATTGTGTGCAAATAGTCCAGCTCTTTCAAGACAATTTATTCAATTTTTGACGCCAGGTCCCATTCTGTCGTTATATCATGATGCTTTTCTGCAGAGCAATGCCCACTTTCTGGTACAAAATATATACATATAATACTTCTTTTGTATGTAATTCGTTCCTTAGATTCTGATGAATTCCTCCGAACCCTAGAAGACATGAGGTCAACAAATGCCTACCGTAATGTTCTTCTGCATTCTGCCTCTGTTCTTTTTCAAATGAATACACTGAATATTATGAGTCCTATGGATAAATATTTGCACAGTTTTTTACAAATGAACCAGAAACAAACGATGACTTTTTACGTTTTGTTTTTATTTTGGAGGACGGTTGTTTCTTTCTTTTCTTAATAGGGAAACAGAGATGGTAAAATCTTAACCTGTGCAAATATATTGACTCTATGCACATGCAGCAGTATCATAATACGTCTCATCATAGTCCGCTCTCATACCTCATATTATACGGAATGTCGTTTTGCTCTGAAGCAATAGTATAATGTTTTTCGTTCTTTGTAGCAATGCATATCAAACTAATTTGGTATTGTTGTTCTAATATTTGTATAAACTTTATTTGCGCCAGAAGCAATGATCAGAGTTCGTAATCTTGTATCCAATCATTCTACTTTTGTCTGTCTTTTTCGTTGCTGCTTTTCTGCATATTTCTTGCAGATAGCATTTCATCTTTACTTAAAATGTGCACTCAGCTGCTATAAGTCTGATCATTCTGGTACCTTATCTTAATAGCACTGGACATTTTCATCCTTTTCGGGGGCCCCAATTGGACGAGTGGTCTAAAGCATTCACCGTTATGGATCATTGTCATCTCATATCTGTCTGCGTGGGTTCGAGTCTCGGGTTTGGACAATGTGGGTATGTGAGAAAGCTTGCCAGTAGCAAAATGTTGCACTCAGTGATGATGCGAATTAGGTTCTTTTTGCAACACATGAATTTGAGAGTAAAATAAGTATTTTAGATCGGCCATCTACATCATTAAATGGACCAAAGTGTTCCCACACTCCTTTCCATTGGAACCTCCACTGCATAAATATGTCGTTGCTGAAACCACTTTACCGTGGTTTTGTAAACTTTATTGGTGAAAAGATTCGTTTTTTATTTCAAAAACCAGAATATGATTTAGAATCATTCTCTCAAAAACAGTTCCAAACTTATTTCTATTTGTCCAACTCAGTTTCGTTCGTCTTTTCCTTTTTCTTATACCTTTAGTAATGTTCGATATCTTTAATTTTGCTCCTGACAGACATGATTTGGTAACAAAGGACTTCCATGTGCACACATATTGCGAGGCTTCGTAATAATCCCATTCACACCGCATCTATCTACACCGTTGTACTTTTGCGGTGCTCTAATTGATACTTTTTGCCGAAAGTGATACGGCTTGACAGAAATAGGATGATGGACAAGGTTGAGAAGGATTGCCAAATGTAATAATAGTATGATATATGAAACAAACTAAGCAGACAGAAGATCGCCATATGTGTTCTTACTCTACTATTGTCGCCCATGAAAAAGATCACGTCTATCGTCATTATTTTATGAATTGCAATTATTTGTTTTGAGGGTTAGTTTTTTTTTTTTTTGCCAGTTGCCGTTGTCGCTGGGTATGACTCAATTCAATCAATCAAGAAGATAGTAAAGTTTATTTTGATTTATTTATTCAAGAAGCTTGTAGTAATCATATCATTCATATCATACATATTACATCAAGACATTCGATTAGTAGCTTACGAACTGTGTTATAATGTTCGTATTTTGTGAAAAGGATATCTGCGTCCTCATCAGGGACCCAATAAGACATAAATTGCCCAAATTTGTTTTGACGCATCAATCGTTCCTGTTGTATATTTTCTATTATCTTATGATCTGATTATACACTGAATCTGACCGCTCCAGTGGCATAGTGTTTAGAGCGTCCTCCTAGAATGCGGGAGGTCGTGAGTTCGAGCCCCGGCCGAGTCATACCAAAGACTTATAAAAATCATACTAAGAGCTGCCTCGTTGGGCGTTGAGCATTGAGAGGTTAGTGTCAGGACTGGTCGGCCTGGTGTCAGGATAATTTGACTAGTTGAGACATCATGCTTTATGTCTGGAGCATGATGCCCCAATGCTAGACATCACGATAAACTGCCGCAATGCAGACATCGTAGCAATATGAATAAATCAATTGTTAAAGCCATGTTAAAAATCCAATTCACACAAACACACACAGACACACTGAATCTGATATTTTCCATTAGGTCCATCATGACAAGAAAAAGTTATTTCATAAGAAGAATATAGGGTTATTCATTGTGGAAAGCAGGGTATATCTATACGAACACTCTAACATAAAAATTGAATTAAATGTCATGTCATAGAATGCATACAGTGCAAACGATAAGAACTCTAACTATTGACAGGTGTATATATATATATATATATATATATATATATATATATATATATATATATATATATATATACTTATATATATATATATATATATATATATAAGGTCACACTCTTTGCAAAAATCGTTTTATACTAATAAAAGTTAATATTCTCTGTGATTGATAACCGAACACGAACAGCCAGCTCAGAATTCCTAAGAAGTGATAATGTTGTAAGTAGCTTAAAAAAATGAAAAACATCCAATAACCCCACCGTTTTGGGCAATAACAGTCAATGATTGAATATTTTTAATAAAATTTTACTTTCAAATTTAATGTTTATAATTATTTTATCTGGTCAAAAAAGTGAACGGATTAAACTCATTAGGATGTATTATAACAGATACTACTGACATATAGAGAAGGGTTACTTAATTCAGATTTTTTAAAGCATGTGACTTCTTCCCCAGTAAATCGAACATTTCAAATTTAATATCCCGAGGGCAAGAAATATATAATGCATAGAAGGGTATAATGTTAGAAATGAACAACACAAATATTACGAATACAAAATCATAACTGCCACATGAAAATAAATATACTGAATGAAATATGTAAAAAAAAAAAAAAAAATTGCAGAAGATTTCTCCATTCTCACATTTTTTTCTGCTTATACTAGCCGTCAAACCCTTGGCTGATTTATGTTCAAAGTAATTTCATGTAATACTTGTTTGTGCCTCCAACCTGAAAAATATATTGGAGTAACTGGTATGCAGACTTAAATAAGTATTATGAACAGATTTAGATCACGCTGTCTATTTTTGCCCCAATATATTCTACTTTCAGAGATAATTGACCGATGATCTACTTATAATCTTAATTAATTAATTAATCTTAATTAAGTCTTCTTAATACTAATGATTTATTCCTTCATACTTTACCTGTTGTTATTCACAAAGCCTAAATGCAACGCATAACTAATTTGACGTGTTTATGTTTTATACCATATGACTGTTTGTAATGAACATGATAACTATAGAATACTAAATCATTCATAATTTGAATCAAACATTGGTTTAACTTTGTCTTAAAATGGTGTAGCCTTTTCACCTTTGAATGCCTCCAATTGTACGTACATACATCCACCAGAAACTCCGTTTTGTTATCTAACAATTGAAAATATTAATAACCTGCAGAAGTAAAATTTACAACAATCCGTAAAATAAGTAAAAAAGAGGAAAAAAGTGATACCTGATTCACTTGAAATCAAATCTAGGTTCCGATAGCACCTTCAAAAAGCAACACAAAACAAGATTTTATATGATCATCATAAATACATAAATTGCTATACGGTATCTGAATATTAATTAGTCTTCGTTATGTACTGTGTGATATATCATCAAGATATCAGTTGTGGCGGCATCAACAGCAATAATATTTTTCTGAGTAAAACAAATTAATAATAATAATAATAATAATAATAATAATAATAATAATAATACAGACAAACGGAGATTAGATGGGATAAATGCTTATCAGGATTACAGTGAATAAAAGCACATGTCATCAACTTTTACTGGGCATAATTTGGTACATAAAGTCAAAAACTCTAACGAGAGGAAATTTATGACGAGCAATCAGCCAATACGTTCTTTAGCTCTCGATAATTATGACAGGAAGTGTGCATCGAATAGGTAAGCTGTAGTGGCTCAGCGGTTATGGTGTTGGGCTCGTAACCAGAAAGGTAAAGAGTCGATTCCATTTGATATGCAAGGATTGCTTAGCGTGGATTATGCTTGGACAAGGCATTTTACTCTACCCTTGATGCAATGTAACTTCAAACAAAGCTTTTCGTATAGTAAATGCTAAAAGCACGCAAAAGTCAAAAACTTGAATTCAACTGCAATAACAACCTTATAATGCGGGTCGATGTAGTCATAGGCTGAATCTTCTTTTTGAGATTGATGTTTCAGGTAGCTATAGCCTGGGTCAGGATATCTGTCTTCCTGGTAATAAAATTCATATTAGTAGCCAAATGCGTTGTAGGAAGCGAATTACGTTCAAGGTGATAAAAGTAATGCATTAGTACGATAATTCTACTAGGGCTAATGAATGAGAAACAAACCCTAATTGCTACAATTGCGCCTATTTATGATGACCAGTGCATCTTTGTAAGAGGACCAGTAATCTGGATTCAGGTTTTCTCCGAATTTACTAAACCTCTTTAAAAATAGCTTTTCGTGTGCTGGATTGCTTTTGATGTTCATACACAAAGCACAAACACGGATAATCCTTTAAAAAAAAAACATATGAGAAGCATAAGTAACGTCTCGCTAAAAGTTACGTACAAGCAGTTTCAAAAAGGTGAGTCTACAGAGGCACTTAAAAGAGTTTTCATTCTGACCCTACGTGAACTTTGTTGCTTACAAATGTTAAGTAGACGGAAACCTGCAACAATTTAGATAGATCGCACTTTTCATTACACATTACACCTTTTCCCAATCCAACCTTTAAAGGCATACTCTCTGCAACAGAAGACAAGAACTGTATTTACCTAAGAAGAATCATTAATACTACTTTCAATATGCTTCGACGTATGCAAACGAGTGAGAAAACTATAGTCAAATTGTGTTGATGGCACCAACAACACCAAGACCGACATCAGGCTATTTTGATAGTTTGCATTCAAAAAAAGATCAAATACATTTTGATATGCATTCAACGTTTACGAAGAATATATAACTGATTTTCTCTCTTCCTTGACTTTAGATAATAAAGCACGCACTCTACATTGCACGTGAAATACTGGATTTTGCGGTAGATTTAGGCAAACTTATATTACTCACATGTAGCAACAATAACATTATAAGACTTAGTTCTGCGTTGACAATGAAACAAGAATAAAACAAGAAGTTACGTTTACGAATAATTTTAACTGAAAGTATTTGGATTCCAGTATAATGAAGGCGCATTCGCTGGAAAATGGAGGAAATTTGCATGGCTAATGCAATTGTCTAGTTTGTTTGTTCCTTTGTTATTTTATGACGTTGTCTTTGCTAAATGTTTACACCAAATTGTATTATTCCAGAACTATGCGAAGTACTTATGCATCAACCTTAACACATATCCGTCTGTTGAATATGAAATGCATTACATAGGGCATGATATGTATTGCTCTAAGAAATCTGATTTTGTACAAATAATAATAATAATAATAATAATAATAATAATAATAATAATATATACGCCACATTTTAGCAACATGATTTCGTTAGAAATATTCCAAAAAGTTTTCAACTGACAACACTTAAACCAAGGTTCTTATACAAACAGGAGAAAGCAAAAGGGACATATTGTCAAGATTAGTATTGTTTTCATTAACCTGAATATTAGCAGTTGAAGTTGTTCCTGTTGCTGTTGTGATTATTGTAGTTGTAGTGGTTGAAATAGCAGTTTTGTTGCTATTGTTGTAGACAAATGATTATGATCAGATGCGGCAATCAGCATTTCAATAGCACCTCCCAGTTAAAGTTGCCAAAGTACCATTCGTGTTCATCATAGATGAGATCAAACTTTTTGTCTTCTTTCTGCTTTTGAATTATAAATGAAGTCAAATTGTTAAATTGTTAAGTTAAAATTAGTTTCAATGCATAATATACCTACCTGAGAAACGTCCATGCCGATGACACGTTGGAAGGAGTAAAGTATGGATGTATTACTGATTTCCTGTTGCATTAAAACTTTCTACATATCGAGGAACACGTGGGTTAGTTCACGTTTTCAAATATGTATGTGTGTGCGTATTACTTTGCATTAACAGCCAGAATTATTAAAGGATACACCGTTCAGAAATCCTTTATTTCATTGATCTAAGAAATATAACAATACCATCTGTTAGGAGGAATTCTGTTACAAAGACTACAACACAACCATTTGAAAGTGACCTCAATGTTATTTTGTTCAAACGGCTGTTACAATCATACCATGTGATCAAGATAGATGTCTGAACCCCTTTTTTCTCTTTCACCACTGGTGTCGGTCATATCTTTAGCATTGACAGCATAGGTATCGTTTTTCGTTCTCAGAACCATGTCGCCATGCCTTAACACGAGAAAAGTTCAAGGGTATGATATCAAGAAATTAATATAAAGTAGTGTTACGGTCGAACAAATTTTCAGTTCAATAGGTTATCGATTATAAGGTTCCATTTCAGCAACACACTGAACACGAGACACTAAAACTAAACAGCCAATAATATGATTAGATAGTAATTGAAGTGAACAATGGGATACCGAGGATTATATATGCCATTGTTGATGTATCAGAAAGAAGTTTATCTAAGTTTCGCGCTATTAAATGCAATGAATTAATAGAACAAATATGAAAGAGGAACAGCGAACGTGTTAGACCAGCGAACTGGTCCTTACCAAGAACAAACAAATGCAAGTATATTATGTTCTGATTGATTAAATAGATGTCATAGCTTTTATCATATCTGCTGATTATGAATTAGTTCTATTTAACGGATAACCTACACTTAGTCTACATTTTTATTTAAAACCAAACCAGTGTATGGTAACTAAAATCCCGATGTTTAGCATATAGATGTACCAGAAAGGTAAATGCAGCTTTTGATTGGTCGATACACATTTACAATAAATAAATTATTTACGTCCATGTTTGCAACGGATATTATAATTCTTATGATTATGCATTATAACATTACCTTTGCTCTTTACTAAATATTTTGTTTTGTCGAATGAGTTGTCGTTTCAAGCTGACGATGAATACTACAGAAATGATTATAATTCCGAATATCAGGGAGCATCCGATGACGATGAAGATAACTTTCTTCTCAGGTAGCATTACTTCATGCCGTATTTCACAGCGACTGCCACTATAAGCTGCATCATTCGAAACTGGACATCTGCCAATTATACAACAGAACAATGCTGAGTCATGACTTGATAAATCTATGCCATCCGATGCTTCGGTTTGCATCGTTCATGTCGTTCATATGGAAATAATAGTCACTAGTTTGGCAACAGATATCAAGAATTTGGAACAAGCTAATCATGTAAATCAGTACGGAGTACGAATATTATTTATAAGCAGTTTTAACAGTAGATCCTCATACTTATAGTAAGGAAAATCTCGAGCAACCATGGATATTGTAAGTTTTGACTGATATACCTCCTTTCTTACAAGCAGTCTTTATGCTCTTCACGTGAATTGATTTATAACTGTGTAACCAGTCAGTTAAGACATATATGAAGAAATATGTTTTTCAGTTAAAATGTATTTTCCACTACTAAGTGAGCGTTAGAAAAGTACATCATTTTTATTAAATTAACAAATTGAGAATATTTAAATAGGACATCAGTTATTTGCCAGCTCATCAATCCCTCCGAATATCTTACTGCAGCCGAAGATTTGGATTCTAGAAATAATTTCTACATGAATATTTGTTTCATTAAAATATTACAGTATTACCAGTTTTAAAATGGTTAAGTTATAACCTTATAAAATATATAGACTTTTCTTCTGCTAAACCAACACCCGACACGAAAATGTTCAAAACGAATATTTTCACTAACTTAGCACCTCTCCGATTTAGCAAACACCTCAGTTATCTCTAATATGTACTGTAAAATTATTTGCCCAAAAACACAGCTATGAAGTTCTATATTTTCAATTACTCATTGTAAGAAGTTATTTATTCTTTACCTGCATTGAACGTCTGAATCGCGATGGTCGATGTAACATTCGCCATTGTTTTGACATATAGTTGAATTGCAGCGATCCAAACATGACACAATAGTTCCCACTGACGGCTTGCAATAGTAACCAAAAGGACAAACATTTTCCGATGCCAGTGAGCACCTATCCCTGTTAAGTATTAGATCTGTAATAAGAACAGAGACATTTCTGAATACTAGAATACATTTCCACTAAATAAGCCCGTATGTTTATATATTTTTTTTCGCGTTTCTCTGAGATTATTTCAATTCTACACAATACAGAGGTTTATTTACATCCTTAATTACAATTTGTCATGTATTATCATTATGCAACAAGGAGAACACTGAAGTTCATTCAGACAGACATTCATAGGTCGACGTTCTGTCGTCAATATAAACTAGTACCACGTCCTTGTTTGTTGCATGTATTTTTTCACTTAACCGGGCCGCCGCAGTAAAATACTCAAGCTGATCTTGACGAATATATTCGCAGTACTGTTGTTAAGATGGCAGCAATGTATAGATTCATGTTCACCAGATAAAAAACACAATTTTTGTATATATATATATATATATATATATATATATATATATATATATATATATATATATATATATATATATATATATATATATATATATATATATATATATATATACACATATGATAGACTGTGATTAATAGCAAATTTGCATCAGCTGCTGCACTCATAGAATACGAATGCTAAATTGTTAACAGCTAATCTATAAATACACATGTATATTTAAATCCAATTTTCAATAAAATACTATTTACGCCAATAAGGGGCTAAACTAAAATTTGAAAAGAAGAGTGTTTCCTTTGTAGCTTTTTAAGACTGAAATGTGAACACTTTTACAGAAAACGCACACCAATCGGAACCAATAATTTGAAGTCTTGTACCTTTTTATAGCATTTGTACGAAAATATAATGCAATATTAATGCCATTTATTATAAAAGTTTGACTGTTTACTCCTGATATTACTGTAATTCTTTCTACCTAACATATCAGTCATTGTTCTTATGGTATATTCTGTATCCACTGGAGCACCGGAAATCGACGTGATATAATTGACTACTTTGTTTTTAATTTCTTCCGTCACTCTTCTAAGATCTATAGTGGCGTAAAAGTTAACAGAATATTCTGCAACAATTGAAGGGCTGAAAATAGAAAACATTTCACAATATGACATTTTGTTTCAAATGCTCAGCAATATGTATTATTCTTCGGTAAACCAAAGCATATCGTGTACCCTGACTATTTTTATTAAATACTACTAGTATTTAACTTCTTTTTACATGAGCACTATTTTACTGATAATTACTGCAAAGGTGTTATTCCTTACTATTTAAAAAA
>JAECUM010047599.1:0-18120 GCA_016617855.1 Megalonaias nervosa
TATTAATGTTAGTGATCAGCAGAACAAAGGTTCCATAACCAGACCTGACATCTCACAATTCTGGCTAGTTCTACGCAAAGTTGCATTAATTTTATTTTCTTGGTGTTTACTCCAATATTTTGGTTCAGCTTTCTGGAAACATTTTGGGTACTTTTGTTAGTATACTGGCCATCAGCAGAGGTGACATTCTCAGGTGTTTGTTCTCTTGTTTGAACAGGCAATGAACTTTTTAAAGTATGCCTGCTTTTGATCTTCAGATTTGGCATGGAACTCTCCTGGTGCCAGTTTATACTTGCCAAATCTTGGAGCCAATTTAAAGTTGCCTGTACCATAGAGAGTGCATCACATATATGTGTGTGTTGAGTAGCTGCAGCACTTTCAATATTTTATAAGCTTCATTTCTTTTACCATTAGGTGTCTCTTCATCCTTTTCTTTCTGCACTTCCATCACTGTTGACCGCTCTGGTGGCTTAGTGGATAAAGCGTTCGCCTCAGATGCGTGAGGTCACTGTTTGAACTCCTGCCGATTGATACCAAAGACTTATAAAAATGGTACTTACAGCTGCCTCGCTAGGTGCTTAGCCTTAAGAGGTTAGTGTTAGGACTTGTCGGCCTGGTATCAGGATAATGAGTCTGGGCGGGAGATCATGCTACATGTCTGCAACATTATGCCCGAGTGCTAGACATCACTATAAACTGCCAGGCAACATCCATTTTCGTTATCTCAATATCAGGCATTTGTTTTGCATGCAATGTCGTCCTACACAAGAGTTTCGTTACTTAGTCTGATTCACGACCCCGACTCAGACGGAATCAAAACTTAAACCCTCATGATCTGGTTTGATGTGTTAAGCAGTTGATCCTTCCAGGTCATGTGATACTAAGAGTCAAGTATCTCAACAAAATTTGTCTTCAACAAGCACAAGACTTGGACGAAGAAAAACCTTATAACTTAAGAGATAATACAGTACAATAAAGTTTGATGCCACTACGATACAATGATACAGCCCAACAAAGTAAACAAATAAATAAATAAATACATCATACATTCGAATTATAAACCACCAGGATGCATTGATTTTTACATTCGAGATTGCTTGTATTCCTTTTACTGTCGTTGATCTGAAATTATTATCTTCATAGCTTTATTTGTGTCTTGCAGGCCGAAGAAGGGGATATCTTTGTACAAAATGATACAAATGGACGGATAATCGCACTGACCGGACATCCTATAATGAAACATCCCAGTTTTATTACTATCATCAAAAACTGTGCTGTCGGAGTATTTTATATTTCCCATTACTTAAAACAGCACCCTAATCTCGAGGTCATTTTCAAATGTTTTAAGAAGGAAATTGACAGATAATTTCATTAAATTTAAGACATAAAATGGTTAAAGCCAACAGCGTTTGAAAGTTGTTAGGTTGTAAGAAATTCTGGGATCAAAACTGTCTAAAATATCAAATATGCCAATGACTGAATCTACGATCTTGTAAGGGTGAAACTTGAACGCACATTTTGGTGAAGTAACATTAGAATAAACGATTGCCAACACGCCGTTCGAATGCCTATTTGAGATAAATATAGGATCTCTAACGTTTTACATCGATTTGGGTGCATCAAACAACACAAAATGGGATCAGTTTTCACAAATCATGTTGTTGTCGATTTGATGTTGATAAAGTGCTAAAACTGTAGGAAATGAAAGGTCAATGCGCTTTCGATTTCTTTCCTAAGGCTGTAGCAACATAGAGTTTTTATTCAATACAAAAACAGGACGCTGTTTGGATTTCAGCTTTGTTCGTGAACGGACGTATGATCGAATGAACTTAATAATAGACGGAGTTATTTCGCTTAAGCAATTACGAAAAGAGGTAAAATTGAAACCAGGCAACCAACTAACCAAACAAACAAACAAAAGTGAAACATCCCATACACTATTGTAATGCTCGCTCCAACTAACCTGTGAAGGACAAAATGCAAAGGAGACCCTGGCTCATATAATGTACAGAAGACACTTCGTTAGAAATCAAGTTGGAGGAATGTTTTGTTTGCTTGACAACACATGCATTAGAAATATTCAGTTCTGAAGGAAAATATACGATTTTGATAATACTATGATCTCGTCGACTCTTTGTGTATATCTGCCTGCTTGTCTGTATGTCTTTATTGAAGCTTATTATCTTAGCTTATATTGCATGCATGCTTAAATAACTTACAGACATCTGTGTTAAACTTTTGCATTACATTGTATTACTCAGATACATGACAATTTGATCACTAAATATGTAAAAAATTAAATGCGAATATTTAAAAGATATTAAGTCTCAATTTGATATGAATATTTTTATCTAATTCAAAAGGCAGGTATAATGAACAATTAATGTTGTTGTATATATCAGAATAATATGTAATTATATTCAAACATGTGAAGTCTATTTGTAATGACTGAAGCTAGGTGCACTATATTTGTTAACTGTATCACTTTACTCGATCTTCACGACCACTATAACATACTTTCTGCACGTTTGAGGTTCGTGCATATCACGTGACCTTGTTAAATGCTGCTTTAAAGAATGTTTAAGTTGTTACAACATCCTTTTGGATTTTGTACCATACATTTGCATGACTATATACATGCTTTGTGAGTGAAATGGGGAAGATAATACAGCTGAATAATTCTAAAATATAAAAAGCTTCAAATCAATAACTTTCCTTGTCAAAATGCTGTATATAGCATAGGAGATAGCTATCAAATATTCGTATTGCAAAAAGTATCTTTATTTATATTACATGAAGTCTCAAATGCTGTATCTTGTATGAATTGCCAGTCATTTAAATTATTATGACAAATTTCCAGAGCTTTCATCCATATTGCAAGTTCGCCGACTAAAGATACACAATTTCACCTATTTTTCCCTTACTTTACCGAAGACTGTACATTCCCTTAGTTTCCTCGGACCCGTGGGATCCCTTTCTTAACATACTGACAGAATGTTTCCATTTGATCAACATCTTAAAATGTACACGAGTCTTTATACAATAGTTATTTTTTCCCTGGTCTGCTACTTAGAGCTGAATATGAATGGCATGTAATATTCACACGATGGCATGAATGTGTAAATGAATAGACATTACTACGCATGCGAACAAAAATAAACTTGACCTAATTCAAAGGTAACAGTAGATGTGCTGTCTGTACAAATGTCTATATAAATCATATATAACTGAGACGCATTTCTATAGCTTCATTAACTTGAGCTTCAAACATATTGCAATATTCTTTATAAAGACTCGTATAATAACAGGTATAGTAGAAAATAAATCCTACAATGAGTACTAGGACCACAACCCCAAAGCAAATATGTTTCTTCCGTTTTGTCATCATAAAAGTTGACTCATATATTTTGAATCGGGAAAATAAAGGAAGAAAAAAATATTGGAAAAGGCTTTGCCACGAAATACCATTTTTTTCTATAAAGCCAGAAGTCATTTTGCCAAACTAACTGGGTGCCGGATCAAATTACATTGATGTATGATATAATACTCAGATGCTACTAAAAAGACTTTTGTTGAATCTAAAAACGTTTTCAGCACTAGGTTTTGGTACGTGTTTTAGGACGGCAGCACATTGTAATGAGACATGCATATCACGGGAAGCAGAGCTACAAATCCTCGAGTATGAACATTCAAATCTGCATTACACATCTGGCCATTTACAATATGGCAAAGACTAGTCAACAAAGATTATGGGAAATTGATGTCTTCAGTTGTCGTGCAATATCTTGCGGGATTAAGTCTCTAACTTTTACGTATTTTCCATTTCTAGTGCCACTATCCTGGCAACCCGTGCTATAAAGAATAAATATATTATTATACCAATAGGCGAATAGACCTTTTCTACTGTATCTGAAGATCGACAAAGTGGCATAAAGCACATGTCCAATTTGGCGATAGTTAAAATTCGGTACATAGTTCTGCATTCATCGTGTGACCCAGCGAGAATATTTTATCCTTTCTTTTCTATCTGCTCTCTGTATTCCCGAACTTTATAGTGGTACATCATTTTATACTGTAAAAGGTATAAACTTATTAGAACTATTGCACACACATTGTTATGGAACATAGGAAGAGTATCGTGTAATCGGTAAGTTGTAACCCCGACAGGAGGTGTGTATTATTGTTTATGATAGTCTCAATGATGCTTTAAGTGGCTAGGATAAGTTTAAAGGTGAAGAACAGTTACGAAACAGTTAATAGAAGAAGAAGAGTTGCGAAAATAATACATTTATTTACAATATATGTCGCTGTGGAAAAGAATACAAACCTTCTCTAGCATGGACACTATTTGAAATTTTCCAGCTACACAACAGTATTTACTTTCTACATATGATCTATATATACTGCTACTCAGATAATATCCTAAATTTTAATTCAAGAATCGAGAAACTTTCTACATGTGACTGCTAGATTCCTCCGGAAAGGCAGCACGTTTCCTATACAGCAATACACACGATCTTATTCACATAACACACATCAATCATAAAATGTTTATGTTATTATGACATATAGGAAGATCTTCTATTCAACTGACAGACAGGAAACGGCTATATTTACCTCATGGATATGCTCATGCATTATAACTCGTCTGCTTAAGAACTTCTATATGGAAATACATGTTAACAACGTCCACACATGAACTGTTTATATGGGTACATCCGGGTACCATAAGGGACATTATGAAGTAATAGAGTGCCTACTGACAGTACTTCTCAAGTGCGATATAGTCGGTAGAACCTACTCAGTAAAGGTCAGAATAGTCCAATAGAAGTAATGTATAGTTACATAGGTAAGATTATACATACGACACTTACATTAACATCCAATTATGTTTCATATTTGTTTGCAGTCACACACACACACACACACACACACACACATATATATATATATATATATATATATATATATATATATATATATATATATATATATATATATATATATATAATCTTCCCCTTAAAATAGTGGAAATACCATTAAAATTCACATGAGGTGAACTAAATATGAACCGAACATCTCGTCTACATTGCCTGGCATACGAAAGGAGATAACTTGTCACGACACCTGCTAGTCTATTTCCCTAGAATACAAAGTGGAAATTTAAAAGGAACTTGCAGCATTGTGGATAAAATCCCAAATAGTGCAAAATTTGTATCCCCAAGTCCTAATGAATAAAGTTCGAATTAAATTCTAGTGGTATTCGAATTTAAACCCAACAGTGTGCTGATGTGCATATAGTGTCGAACACACTAATTAATGTATCAGTGGCCTGAAGTATGATGATTTGCTAATTGTCTTTTGTTGAATCACAATAATATAATCCAAGATGTTCTTGTCGGAATTCACTAGAACATTCACGTTACGGTCTATGTCCAAGAATATTATTGATCACTTTGTAATTCCAAAGAAGAAGGATTTTTGAATAAATAATATCACCCAAATCAAAACTGAAGACAACAATACAAATGATTCTGCTCAGATTGTTACGCAAAAAATGAGCAATTATTTAAGAAAACAAGATTAAATCCTCCTCTACTTGACCTGGGTCACAATTAAAATTTCTGAAAATACTCTGTCAACTTAATGGAATTTTCCATTTCTAGTACTTTTTAAGTTGAAAGCATGACAAGAGCTGTTACTAAAATTATAAACGTAAAACAGGTGCATTTATGTGGGAATACTGATGTCCTTGACTCAGAGTAAGATAATGATCCTAATATTTATCCCATTCTCAGAGACATATAAACTACTTTATTCACTAGATGTCGCTGGTCAGGTACAATATGAACTTGATTTTTGATAAGATCAAGTACAAGATACAATTAAACATAACATATAATTATTAAGAAAATCCCAATAAATAATACAAATAAAACAGACACATCACCTACCTCTCCCATAAAGGAAAAGGAATATTTATTCAATACAGCTTTCCTTTAAACTATTAGTCAAATATAAATGTAATAAAAGTTACGTGAGATGAAATCTTATGAATGACACAAAATATACATGAAACAATATAATACTTCCATACACGTGAACGTGCATCTGCTATTAAATTGTCTTTTCTCTTGACGTGCCTGATATCAATATCGTATTCTTGCAGCATTAAACTCCACCTTAATAATCCCCAATTTTGATTCTATCCTTGGCAGTGAAACTAATGGGGTTGTGATCACTCAGTACAACAATTGGAGAAGGAGCAGAACTAATATACACTTCAAAGTGTTGCAAAACCAATATCAAAGCCAAACAATTTGGAATTATTTCTATGGTGCTAATTTAATTTCTTAGAAAAATAGCACACTGGATGATCTACACCAGTTTTGTTGTTTTTTTTTAATCAATAACTCCAACTCCAACGTCACTTACATCAGCAGACATTTGAAATCATTGACTGAGATATGGAGCTGAACACCTGGTGCACTCTTAAGTATGGCCTTCAACTTATCAAAAACCTCCTGACATTTTTCTATCTGGAGTTACGAATGCTGAAATTTCCTTTGCCCTTTTCGTGAGGGGAATTTGCCAGAATCCTTTCAAAACGTCAAACTTGGTGACATAGTTTTCATTTCCAATTTTGACGATGCATTCACGGATCCTTGGCAATGGAAATTAATCTCTCTTGATCACACTGTTCACATTTTTAAAGTCTTTGCGCATTCGGAAAGTAATATCTGGTTTCATCACAACAAAAGATGGTAAACTCCAGTCACTTTTACTTGGCTCGATGAAATCTTCGTACAACAAATCCTGAATTTCTTTTTTCAAACATTGCCGTTTGTTTAAATGGGTCATCCTGTACAGATGCTGTTTCACAGCTGTGGAATCTGTAAGCTCAACGTCTTGAAACAAGTGATTATATTTAGGTAATAGCTGGTTTAATTCATTCTTGTCTTATTGCTGCAGATGTGAACCTTTTTGGTCAAGATTATTCACAATTCCTGAATTCTGAAGATTGTTTACTCCCAAGTCACTACAGTCCGATTGCATTCCATCACATAAATCCTCTCTTTGTGGGGCATGTACAACTAATTGACTGCATGTTTAACATGACTATCTCTATCAGTATACTCCTCGTACATATTTATATGACCAAGTTGTTTTTTGTTTCGTATCCAAGAGGTATTGATAATATAATTTAAACCACTGACGTTCCTTTCAACTGCATAAGGACCGTAGTAACTAGCCTGAAGAGGATTTTAAGGTATAGGCAAGATAGCCAGAACTCTGTCACTCTCCTACCCCTTGTTTTTGGTCATTCCTTGATTTCATTGTTTACTGAGTGTAGTGAAGATTATTTCCTGTTACTTCAAAAGCCTTTAACAACATATATTTGAAACCAGAAACATAGTCAAGAAGATTAATTTCTGAATCTTGCAAGAAGTTTCTCTTTTAACAGCATCAATGGTTCACGGACAATAGGTCCAAATTAGTTCAAAGGGACTAAATTCTACAGATTCTTGAATTGTTCGCTAACATCAAACACCAGTAAAAGAACACCTTCGCCCCAATCTTTCCCGTTATCAAAGCAATATAACCGAATAATAGTTTTCAAAGTTTGGTTTGATGAAATCTATCTAAAGCTCCTATTCGTTCAGGTTGATGGGCAGAAGGATTAACATGTTGGATGCCTAATTCATGCTTAACCTGCATTATTACACAAAATTTGACTCTTGCTCAGACTGAACAGATTTTGGAAGGCCAAATTGAGTGAAAACTTTTATTAATCCCTCATGAATGATTTTAGGTTTAATATTCATCAAAGGAATTGCCTCTGGAAATCTTGAGGATGCACACATAATTGTCAACACGTATTGATTGCCTGACTTGGTTTTAGGTAAGAGACCGACACAATCTGCCGTTGTTATACTAAATGTTTCGTAATGCAGGAATAAGTTGCAGATGATTCTTATGTAACGCTTGTTTCAAGATCTTGTGATAAGTCTTAATTACCCCAAAATAACCAGCCAAAGGAGTTGTATGGGTTTCACTAAAAGTGTCCTGTCTATTCGGCTCAGTGGTCTCCGTTGTCTCATAAGGATCATATTTGCAACAAAATAACAAACACATACTTGCGTGGTTTCAGTTTCTCTAATAGCCCTCGGAAACAAACAGGAACTCTGAGGATCTTGTTGCTGTTCGACAATGAGTGATTGTCGTTTGACACCCTGATTAGAATAAAGAGAATAAGTACTATAAAGAGAATCACTGTTATGAATACCTTGTGACAGATCGAAACGAGGATCAAAAGTGACCTCATCAAAGCCTGACCAGTGCATGTATCAGCTAAAGAAATAATTTCCTGATCAATATCATTCTGAAGAGCTTTCTTTGCCATAGCTCAAGTAACTACAAACGCTGAATGGAATAAGTCCTCTGGTGCTTATGATCCGCACCATTTTCTGGTGCTTATTTAATTCTTTTAGAGAAATAGCACACTGGATGATCCGCATCATTTGTATCCTCTTGAATTAATATGCCACCGACCCCAGCATTACTTACATCAACATACATCTTAAATAACTGGTTAAAATCTGGAGCTGAAAAAACAGCAGCGCACTTACAAGTATGACCTTTAATTTATTGAACGCCTCCTGATATTGTCATACCAATAAAAGTTGGTCTTCTTGCGCAACAGATTGGTCACGGGCTCAGGAATTATTGAAAAATGTGAGCAAATTTCAGATAATATCCACCTATACCAAACATCTCAGTAGTTGTGTTTTACTGATAACACCGGCGAATTCAGAGATTGCTTTATCTTAACGTCTACAGTCTTTACTTGACTATGTCTCTCAATATGTCCCAGAACTTTAACACAACCTCGGGAAAACTCACTTGTACTTAAATTTAATATCTGGATAGTTTCTATTTCATCATAGCTGGTGTCACTGTATATAATGATGTCGTCGATGTAGGCATCACAGCCATTTATCCCAGATGTTGCCATGTTCATTAAACGCTGGAATGTTGAGGGAGCAATTTTCATACCAAGTGGTATCACTTTGTATTGATAAAGTCCATCTGGAGTTGCCAAGACCGAGATTTCTTGTGCCCTAACCGTAAGTGGGATCTTCCAGAACCTCTTTTACAGGTGGAGCTTGGTGCCATATTTTCTATTTCCAATTTTGTCAATTTTGTGGTCAATTCTTAGCATTGGAAATGAGTATGTTTTGGCGACACTGTTCACATTTTTGTAGTGAGTGCACATATACGGAAAGTATTATTTAGTTTCAGCACAAGATACACGGTGAACACCATTTACTTTTTGTTGGTTCAGTAAATGTTTTCGAACAAATATTCGATATCCTTTTTCAAGCCTTCCTGCTTGAGAGGATTTATCCTTTAAGGATACTGTTTTACAGGTGTAGAATCCACAATTTCAACATCATAGTAGATTTTATTTCTTCGAGTTGGAATATCAGAACAATTGTACTCATATTCACATATTGGCTGCCTTAATTCATTCTTTTCCTGTAGCTGTAGATGTGAAAGTCCAAATTCTTGAATATTCCAAAGTTTGAAGACTGGTTGAGCTAAAGGTGCTAAAATCAGGTTGCACGTAATCATTTAAATCATCACAGTGTGGGACAGGTACAGCTAAACTGTCTGAATACTTTACAAAGCTATATCTAGCAACATGCTAATTTATCATACTTATATGACAGAGCTGTTTCTGTTTCAGCCTAACAGGAGTGCTGATGATATAACTTAAGTCACTTTCTTTTTCACTTTATAACCGTTATCAGGCTGAAAAGTTCTTCTTTGTTGTTTAGTCCTGCCTTAGTTTCATTTTTTAGTAGGTGGACTGAAGAAGATTATTTCTTACTACTTTACAATCAGAGACATAATGCAGAAAATTAATATCCGAATCCTCTGTTAATAGATGTTTGTCTTGTAACAACTCCAGTGGTCCATGAACAATATGTCCAAAACTGGTTCAAGAGGAGTAGACCTTGCCATTTGACAAGTATAGCAAGATCTACAGTATTTGGAAATATCACTTTTAATTTCGGCCAGCAAAACCATGTCAGATCTTGCGATCGGTCTTATTGACTCTTAAATGACCAGCCAATGGAATTTCACGGGATTAACTAAGAAATGCCAGTCTGTACAATATTGGAATAACAATTTGATAGCTCACTGATCAGCGGGTACCTCGGGTTCTTTCCACGGTCTCATAAAGACCCCAATTTTTTGGAAAAATAAAGACCCTATGTTTAAAATAGCAAGTTGGTATCTCTGAGAAATCAGCTTCGCTAATTGCCGTCTGAAACCAACAAGAGATCTCAGGACTTTTTGCCTGTCGTTTGTCACCCTGATTAGAAGTGAGACAATGAGTGGTAAAAAGAGAACCACAGTGATCAATACATTTTCATTGATCGGGAGCAAAAGTGACCTCATCGAAAGCCTGACCAATAAATGTGTCAGCAAATTAATAATTTCCTCGTGAACTTCATTCTCAGGAGGTGTGTTTGCCATACATCTAGTAACTGCACAAGCGGGGTATAAATCAGGGGTTTCATTTTCAATAGGATCAACTTTTGATTTAAGCAAGTCTTGTCAGTTACAAATGGATTAACCACAACCTTTCTCCAGCTAAGTCATTGCCTACCAATAAATGAACACACTCAATGGGTAAAAGAAGTCAGAGAGACAATCACAAGTCCTGAAACAAAGTCTGACAAATGTACACAATAGCGTCGACACCATGAACTAGGCATGGGGATGGAAATAAGTAATGTTGTGTACTCTGCACAAGAGAATTGAGATTTAGACCTGTTTAGTCGCCATTAGACCCTATGTGGACCTTCTTCCTGCAAAGAAATATTACTTGCACGTGATACATTTACATGGATCCTTAATGTACTGTCCTTATCTCTCAAGTGATATAGATTACGTATTTCGGTTCTCAAGTACAAAATTTGTATGAATTGATAGTAATCGAAAATTAGCAGCCTAACAGTGGAATCGATGTTTAGAAGATCCAAAAATTTATTTTAATCTAATTCATATAATAAAACTCATAACATATCTAAATCTTCTGAATTTGATCTTGAGTTTGATTTTTGCTTAAATCATTTAAAGGAAACGGAACCAGGAATTTAGGAATTTATGCATGAGTAATTTCTGATATTTCCAGTTCAAAATTGAATGGCAGTTTGTTGATGTGTACCATATTTTTCCGTTGCAAATCATTTTAATTACGTTTGATACGTTCCTCCAATCGCGCCAAATTGGCAGTTACAAGTAAAGGCACAAACCAAAGAATTCATTTCAATTTTATCGTAAACTGAATCACGGTTGAGTCATATAGCATATATTATTTTCTCTTCTAGTTCTATAGACTGTTTCTCTAATTAAAGATCTTGAGAAGCAATTTATAGCAATATAAATTATTGTGACCATATGTATTCACAATTAAATATACAAACAAACTGTAAGGTAAAGAAACTGCTTCTTTCTCTTCTTTTCATTTTTCCTGTACGAGCACCTTAATATGGTAGAAACAATTTGCAGTGCATATAGATCTTCAGTACAAGATAACATTGCTTCGTGAAAAAGGAACGCAACATATGAAATAGAAAATTAGGTATTTTCACGATACCGGCTTTAAAACTAGACAGGTATGGATAACGGTTGCGCAAGGAAGGCAAATAAATTTACATGACTCAGCCTGGTTTTGACTTGTTCAAAGAATTGGGCTTGTGTGTGCATGTGTGTGTGTGTGTATGTGTGTGTGTGCGCGCGCGAGCGAGTGTGTGTGTTTGTGTGTGTGTGTTACAGCGCATCCGTCATTACAGCGACAGTTCTTTGTCACTGGGTAGTCATTATGTCGCCAGTAGCATTAGTATGACAAAATCCGTGTCACCGTAATATTTGCTATCATTATGTACATTACCTTGCTCACTGATTCCCATAAAGAATTTCATATAAGTTTTATAATATTATTGGTAACTAAAATTTGTACGTGTTTATGAGATATTGTTATGCTAAAATTGAACCGTGTGTTAAGGTTGTGTTTTCTTCCACTGTCTGTGAATAAGCATTAAGGCGACGTTTCCAAAAGTTCTCCCTATGTTCTCGAAGTTGACGACTATTTTAAGGCAGTGTTTCCCGAACTGTGGTACGCATACTACCTGTGGTACGTAAAAGGGTTTCAAGGGGTACGTGGCAGAAAATAAGTTACTAAAATTGGCGCTAACAACAGAAAAACTATGGTACTGGGAAAAGGGGGTACGCCAATAAGACAGATGTGGGTACTCAAATGTTATAAGTTTGGGAAGCACTGTCTGACGTGATATATTGATTTGATTTGAAATAAAAATACACACCTTTTTATTATTTGTCTCTTAGATCAAATTCACTGTCAAAACAGAACACGAGCAGCTTTCGAAACTGAGTAGAATGACCGACCTGTACTTAACAATAGTCAGTGTTCTCTAAAGGTGGGTTTTGTTAAGAATACTTAAACTTAACGAACTTAATAAAATAAAAGATAAAAAGGCCTAACAGAAGTGTATTCATACTATTTATATCTTAATGTTTGATAAATTGTATTCAACTTATGCAGATATACATTTTCACTTTATTCTTTATTTATATAATGACCATTTTATCTCTTTACGTAAGATGTGTATCCGTTTACAACTGTGACATAGAAAGTATGAAGGACATTTATTCAGAGAACGGTGGTCACGGGTCATGGTAAGTATCGATAATATCTTTTACCAGCTTAATTACCCGTACTAGGACGGGAGTCATAATAGAAATTTTCATCATGCAAATAAATAAAGTTTTAAAAAATTTAGAAACTTTATATGCGCTAGATTAAAGGAAAATTTGACGATAAAATTTTAAAAAAGAACTAAAATTTTATTTTTTTAAGATTGGGATGCCGCAAGTTTCGAACTCTCGACTTCTGGTATGGCTAGCGGAACGAGACACTTAGAAAGAAAGACAAATGAGATAAGATGTTATTTATTTAATAAAATCTGTGTTTATCGCGTATTTTACTTATATTACTCATGAGACCCTTGACATGTAAGAATTACTCTTGAAAATCGGTGAAAAGCGACATACAGTTTCGTTATCTCAATATTCAGCATTCGTTTTGCATGCAATGTCGTCCTACACTTTACTTTGTCTGATTCAAGATACCAACTCAGACGGAAGCAAAATTGAAACACTCAAGATTTGGTTCAGTGTGATAAGCAGTTGATCCGTCCAGGTCATGTGGTAAAAGGAGACAAATATCTCAACAAAATTTGTCTTCTAAAAGCATAAGAGTTGGAAGAAACAAAACCTTATAACTTATGAGATAACACAGTGCAACAAATTTCGATGCCATTACAATACAATGATGCAGCCCAACAAAGTAAACAAAATAAATACATAAATAAAAATCTTACAGTAGAATTACAAAAATACCAGGATGCATTGATATTTTAGATTTTACTCAGTGTTTAAGAGATTGCTTGCATTCTTTTTACTGCGGTTGAAATGAAATTGTTAGCAGCATAACTTTATTTGTAACTCCTTCTAAAAGTTAACTTAATAATTAATCCCTATTTCATCGATATATATAAATTATACTCCCTAGCTGAAATGTAATCTGCTCGCATCATACGAAGAGTGTGCTAAGTAACTTACGGGTAGCCAAATATGCCAAAATCAAATTCAATCTAGCAATTTATCCAGGATTTTGTTACTTGCAAATTCACTGAAAATTTGGTTGGAATTATTAAAAGTGTAATAGTAAGCAGATCTTGATATGGCACTGTCTAACAAATATGATAAAACTGGTGGTGTAATACCTGGAAATTTTTCTGTGACCGGCCAAGTGACTACCGATCTCACCATGTCATCACTCCCTCTGGAACAACTTCGCAGAATTTTAGACGAGTTGGAGTGTATACCGAGCTGAACACGAGAACGACTATGATCTATCACTTTGGTGCTATGAATCTTTCTATCTTGATTGGCAAATATGGCAGCTGATATTGTACACAAATCGTAGTCCAGACCGTTCAAGGTTTCAGAGTTAACAATGGTGGTTATGATGAACTTTTGACCATAAATAATACAACCAATAACTTGTACAGAACGACATCGATTAAAAACCAAAAACAATACGGACTTCCCACTACATGGCCAATCACGGATAACACCCAGGCGATATCGTACTTATAGTTGAACTCGTTTGGGGACACAAAATTATCTACCACTGGAGGAACACTTACAGGAAACCTCACCGTGGACACTGGAACTAAAATCGCAGTGATGAATTATCCAGCAATGGCAAAAAAGGAGATAGCCACGAAAATGTACTTGGATATGCGCCGTTTCATAAACGGCTCTGGGAATATTTCAACACTCACAGGAAATCATAGAAACCAGTGTGGAGTTTTTTCATCAGCATCATTCTAGAATTCTAGAATTCTCAAGGTCTTACCAGGCTTATTATGTTTTTACAAATCACCTGTCGGCGTCCAATGCTGGAAACGAGTGGGCCACAGCTGAAATTACATCCAATTTCTGTCTTTAGCCAAAGGTACCTGCTGCAGTAGCCATCTGGAAATTTCAAGTGCGTGGGCGCAGCTCTGGAACACAGCGCATGTGGAGGTTAGATGTAAGAAAACTAGATATCACTGCCGATGCTCTTTACCACGGTACCTCTCCAAATGGCAACTTGACGCTTGTTTTACATATCCCCCGCAAGTATGAAGAATTCCACGTTTAAGTTTACTGAGCTCACGGCAGAACCTTCTAATCCTTGGTTAAGTTATTTCCAAATTTTTACACTCGACGACCTACTATAAACCCATTATTTTAGCATTACCCAACTAATATAGGTTTCACCATGGCGAAAATTGTCAGGATAGCTATCAAATTTTACCAGTTATTGTTCGACTATAGTTACATGCAGGATACGTCGTATGCTGAAAATGACAATCACGTGCTCAAGCAGACCACGAAGATTTACTCGGATATCAATCAGGTGAGAAATTTGTCTAATGTATCAGTAGAAAATGCACATGATCAGTAGAAACACAATGAAATAAATCTGTCTCGTATTTCAGTTGGGCATATCCAACAACAGCAGCTCAGAGATGTCATAAACAAGTATTTTTCCGCATTTAAAGTTTGCAACCATAGAGAATTGACATTGCTGACAAAAAGCATTGAAGGAATTGTTCACACGCTTATCCACAAACTGCATCCGAGCATCGTTGCTACCGTAGTGAAAACCACATACATTTAAAGACGACGATTGACACAAAAGGAAGATGAAGACGCACACAAAAAGATCGCAAGTGCATGGACAAAATATTATAATATTTCGCGAAAACAAGTCTTCGCAATGCCATCGACAACAGAAAATCTTTTCAACACGCCGAATTAGAGTACGAGAACGCCTAGGTGATCATAGAAGTGATGGCGCTCGGCGATGCAGTTGTTCCTGAACCATCGTTCAAAACAACACGGCCATGGTGTCACGGAATGGTATAAATCCCTTTATTTATTGAATACATGTACTTGGGTTTTGTTCTTTTTTTGTACAACGATACCCGAGGGTGATTTATGTATATTGTACAATATTTCGAAACAGTGAGTTCGGTTCATTATATGCCGCACGTGCAAAGTGTTTTCGATGGGAAGAACTGAATACTTCCAGCTCACAGACGATATAGGGTTTCATCGTCTGTGTGTAAATGTCTCACCATAAGACTGAATCTTTACATTTCGGAACGTCTTATCAGTGAGTAGTCTACTTAAGGACTTGCACATCATAAGCTGTAGAGGTATGTGATTTATTTATTAATTTCTTATGTATATTATAAGTTATAATTATTGTACTAGTACGTTTATTTTTGTATATTTTCTATGTAGCTTCGGTTTACGTAGTATAATGCAACTGTTTCCTATTCTTGTTTGTAACGTAGCAAGAGATTTATATTGGCAATAGAACGTTGCATGTTTAAGAAACCTTTAGTACCGTAAGATTCTTATCAGACACGGGTAGTTTCATTTCTGCACCTGTTTATTGCTTTGTAATGTTGTGCCATAATGTAATTTGTATAGCTTACCGTATATAACGTCATTACGTGTTATCGTATATGCCCGTGTCATGCATAGTACACGTTTTAGATGTATTTCAGCTGATCGGAGTCGACCAGGTACCAGCTGTAGAGCTAACCAAAGAAGTTTACCATAGCAGCTGTAAAGCTGAACCATAGCAGCTGTAGAGCTGGGTGAAAGTGTTGCTGGTCGAGTAGCAGGTGATCGGGCGTTGTTGACCGAATTGGTGGGCGCTGATTGCTTGATTGACCAAGGGGTTGAATGGTGGTCGGTGACTACATGAAATGCTGACTGCTTGATTGACCAGTGTGACTGGTAGCCAAGTGTGCTAGTGACGGAGTGTGTTTGTATTATTCCATTCAAGTTATCTTTTAGCCGTGGGCTAATTTTTGGGTTTGTTATAGCCAGTGTTTTGGGAACTGTAAAGATATTGTGTATGATATCTGTCTCTTTTGTTTTCATCATTTTTACTGTTTGAGTAAAGTTCCTCATTACTCACTATTTGAGTAAAGTTCCTCATTACTCACTATTTGAGTAAAGTTCCTCATTACTCACTATTTGAGTGAATACATTTTACTATACGAGTAAAATACATCATTTTTACTATTTGAGTAAAACACATCATTCTTTTCGTCGTGTGTGTTTACTGTAAATCATTAATCTTTGTCCTTTAACTGTTTAAGATCATTTATTTGTATTCACATTAATGTTGCATCATTAGGTTAGTGGGGATTGTATTAATTTTGTCCAATATTTGGACCTTATACAAGCACGTATTAATCATAGTTCTTTTTTCATTCAAGTCATTCATCAATAAACATTGTATTTGTATCACCATCAAAAGTGTTCTGTTTTAAATCCGAAACCCAACCAGATTATCTTGTTACATATGGTGTCAGAAGTGGGATCTCGCATTTAACGGATCATTATTGTTTCATTATTCTTGTATGATCTTTTGTGTTTCAGACGTTCTCGACAAGACAGCGAGGTTAAGTAGACATATCACATTACTTTATTTTTTGTACACATTTCATGTTTTTGTTGCCTTCTGAGAAGGAAAATACGGTTTGTTTGTTGAAATTATCGTAATTACGCCATTTGGCATAGGAGTGCACTTTCAATTGGTCATATCAGATTTTTGAAATGTCAGCAGTGAAAGAACTTGTGAAACTGGGGAAAGAGTTTGGCTACGAAGTAGAGTCTCTTAGAATTTTTGTTCATGAAGAACAGGCTAGGGAAAGAGATCAGAGAGAAATAGAAAGGGAAGCCAGGAGAGAGCTGATAGAATTAAAAAAGAAAGGCCGAAACTAGAGATAGAAAGGGAAGCCGAAGATTGAAAAATGGCTTTTAAAAAGGAACAGATAGAGTTAGAAAAACAGGCCGAAAAGGAAAGGATAAAATGGGAAAGGGAAGCAGAGAGGGAAAAGATAACGTAGAAAAGCAAGCACAAAGGGAAAATGTACAACTGCTAAAAGACGTAGAGGATAGGGAAGGGAAAAACAAGTGAGGTAAGAAGCTTTGGAGATAGAAGACAGAAATAGGGAGAAGGAATATCAAAGAAATTCTTAGCTATTGCAAACAAAAAGGGAAGGGGAACATGATTTTAAATTGAGAGGTCCAAAAGTGCCCACATTTGAAGACGAAAAAGATAACACGGATAGTTATCTTAACAGGTTCGAAAGGTACGCCACTGTACAAAAATGGAAGAAAGACGATTGGTCGCTCCACCTTTGCGCGTTGCTTAAGGGTAAAGCATTAGACATGTATTCTCGTTTACCCGCGGCCGATTCGCTAAATTACCTCGCTTTGATAGAAGCACATCTGAAGAAATACATGCTAACCGAGCAAGGGTTTCGGAAGAAGTTTAAGTATAGCAAACCCGCGAGAGGTGAGACATTCACCCAGTTCGTCAGTAGGGTGAAGTGATGGGTGGAATGTGGTAAAGTCGTTAAGACATTTGAGGGTCTTATC
>JAECUM010047601.1:0-56491 GCA_016617855.1 Megalonaias nervosa
TATATAAAATTTGCAAAGATATATATAAAAGACCGTTTTGAAAGAAGGTAAAAGTCACGCGATGTTTGCATAATATACCTGTTATATTACCATCATTACATACAAATATAATCAATTAGGTGCAGAACACTATCCTTAGTGAATGTTTAGAAATTAACGTAGTGCTCAGTTCATCATTCTAGTTGTTAAACTCGTTGCCATATACACATAATCTATTTTCGATTCTTCTCCTTCTTCTTCTTCTTCTTCTTCTTATTCTCTCTCTCTCTCTCTCTCTCTCTCTCTCTCTCTCTCTCTCTCTCTCTCTCTCTGCATATATTAAAGCTATGTTATGCAAGCTTACAATATTTGTCTCTGTGATATTGTTAAAATGTTTACAAATTTTCATATATCTGTGCCATTTAAATAATGCTGATATGTTACGTACAGCAGATTATCTAATATTCATTGTTCTTGAGCAGCAGCAGAAGAAGGAAGAAATTTATAGAAGTTGTCCATGGCCTGCGGTTTGTGTGTCTACCACGAGGATCAAAATAAAAATTGTCATGATGATAGACTTTAGTCTGTTGTTTGTTACGTGTAGGCTCGTACAAAAGTAACAAAAGAAAAGAGTGAAGCCAACAACCTTTGTAAATTTTAACAAAATAATTTATTTCCCTAGAAAACAAGATAAAAAATATGAAGTAGGACTTACAGTTTGTGAATATAATCCAAAAAGTAATCCTAAAATTGAAAAATATAAGCCCTATCACTAAACAGTTCTGTTTGAATTCATGTTCGAATCTCGATGAAATTTCAATATGGAAGGCGATGACAACAATGATCTGCCAGATTGTCATTATCTCGTTGTTGGGAAAACTGGATCGGGGAAAACAAATTTGCTGATGAATTTACTGCTGGGCGATAATTTTAACTACGACAGAGTTTATATTTACACAATTAATCCAAAGCAGGATAAATGCGAATTATTGAGTGAATACAATAACAAGCTTCGTGATGATCTTGAGGCTGGTGAAGATTTTTTTTATTATTATTAGACCACCAGAGGAACTTATTCAAGTTAATCAGCTTGACTCAGATGAACATAAGATAGTTGTTTTTGATGATATTCCACTTAACAAAGAAGAGATGAATAAAAAAAATCTTATTTTTCACTGTCACGTAATATAAAATGTAACTCCGTATATCTCGCTCAGGGATTTTACAGCGTCGATAAATTTATTAGACGAAATACTGGTTGCTTTATATTATTTCCCGGACTCGACAAATTTGACGTCAGAAATATTGCAAACGAGTAATGTGGCGACGTAACAAAAGATAAATTTATTGAATTGTATCATAAGGCAACGAAAGATAAATATAATTTCTTTTTATTCGATATATTTGCACGTGATCCAAAACTGTATTGAAAAGTATCTAATGGTTTTTCAAACTGTTAATGAATAATAATATGGATAAACGAGCAAAGTACAGAAAATATATAGAAGATCTATTTTAAAAAAAATTGCTCAATCTCACGCAGAATTTAGGAACAAAGTTGAAGAAGCACGACGTGGACAAGTAGTTGCCGCTGAGGAATCAGCTACAGATTCGAAACCAGTTACTGAGGCTTTACTTGGAAAACAGCCTGAAACTTTACCGCTATCGGACGAAGAACTTACAAAATTACAGGAAAAAGGTTTACTTGGATTACTTAAAGAACATCAAGAAGCCGCTACTGAAAAAGTTATTGCAAGTCTGAGGAAAAAAAAAAGAAGGTTGTCTGAGGCACTTACAGAGTATATGGTTGATCCTGGCAGAAGACAAACTGAGATAGATCGGGTGATTCGTGATCCGTTAGCGCTTGAACGAAGATTATCGCAGACGGTGGCAGTTGGGCCGACGGGAAGAAGGTTGGATGAGATGATGAAAACGATGGAGGATATAAAAAAACAACAACAAGAGATGGAAAGTAAAGCTCATAAAGCTTCAAGGGAGATGTATGAGAAAGATGAAGCTGAGAGAGAAGCTTTTAGAAAAAGAGCATGGATTGGATATTCAGTACAGAGAAATATTCGATGAAGAAGTAAAAAATATAAACAACAAAATAAGAGATGACGTGTATAAGTCGTTCAACGAAAAACAGTTTCGAGGATTCAAGAATAAGCGAGATTTTAACGAAAGAATACAACACTGATGAAAAAATTAAAAAGTTGACGGAGATAGCGGAAGAAAGTCAGAAAGATATCAAAGAAGTAGAGCTAGAAAATGAAAATTACAGAGAAAGTATTAGAAAATTCCGACAAATAAAACAAAGAAAGTTCACTCATTACCTTAATATTTTGAGCACTAAAGCAAAAGAAATAGATGAAAAACGAATACTGGCCATTCCACTTGTGGCGCATATAGATGACCCTACTGCCAGACAAGCCGAACTAGATCGGTTAATTGATAATCCATATCGAATCACAGAAAGGTTACAGCCAACTGTGACGGAGAGTCAACAAGATCCAGTTATGGCAAGTGAAACAACCTTTGAGCCAGAAGGAGCGATAATGGACATTAGACAACGAGAAACAACATTTGAGCCAAAAGAATACAATATTAACGTTAATGATATTGAAAATTGGGAAGAAGGCAGATACGATGCACTAATTGGAAAACTAGAGTCTATTATAAACGCTGGTGATCGAGCTTATAGGAATATAAAAGAAGCTATGAGTCCAAGATCTTTATAAATATAAGGACGCCTACAGAAATAAAATTATTGCAGGTGTTATTAAGGACGCAGTAAAGAAATTTAAGGATAAACTGATAAAGGAATGAGTTTTCAAAGTAGGCTTGAAAATTACGATTATTTTCGCCTTAAAAAAGTTGGAGCTGGAGTAAGAGTATTTACATCAACAGCTGATATGATCGGCAGATTAATGCTTTTGATATCATTGAAAGAAGCTGGAAATGTTGGTGTTGAAATTGACAATGAAGTAGTTGATATACTTGATCATCTAAGATCGAACAAATTACTAACATCAGACGAATACCAGATTTTACACCACGATATAATTGCGGGCGATATAATTATCTAATCTAATAAATAAAGATGTCAACAACAATATTACTCGACTTTTGCACCGCTGCAAAAGATAGCTCAAATTTTTTAGTGAATTATATTCCACCAATACAACTGGATCCTGAGAAAAAATATGAAATTGGTCTAATTTCCTGCACGGCGTGGCATTCTATGGCTAACGTAAAAACTAATGTTAACGATGACTTTGCATTTCAACCGAAATTGTCGTCGTGGATAAGATCTGCAATTCCACAAGACGCCTATAATATCATTGATCTAAACAAAACAATAAAAGAGGTTATTGCAAAAAACAAAGCAGACGCTGACAACTTTGAACTGACACCAAATTATAACATGTTACGCGCTAGAATAACATTAAAGAAAAATATGATGATGTATTTTTCATCGCCAGCAAGCATTGCGTCACTGCTCGGATTTTATCATCGACGATACGGATCAAATACAAAACAAACTGTAACATATCACGGTGATCTGCCAGTAAATATAACTGACGTAAACACAATATTAATAAATTGCTCCATTGCCTATAGATCTTACCCGGCTAAAGACAGTAAAGGACAAACAATATACAGTTTTTCGCCGGACGTTCCGCCGGGTTCACTTATGCAAATTAATCCACGGCAGGTTATTTATTATCCACTAAATGTTGAAGATCAAATAACAGAAATAAATCTGCAATTGACGGATCAGTCTGGACGACAACTTGATCTTAACAATGAAGATGTTACTTATTACCTACACCTACGCGTTGCGTAGACGCATTGCGTGATCTTGTACAACCTCGTTGTATATCATGAGACAAAGAAAAAAGTTTACAGAAGAAAAATAGTTGGAGGATTTTTAGGAAATATATTTACTAAAATTATTGAAAGTGCTCTTGGAATAGCGCATAAAGTTGCGCCAATTGCACTGGACGCATCAAAAGCCTTTGCGACCGGAGCTGCATCTGCCGCTGAAACTGCGGTGGGACAAAAAATAACTAATAAAATAATAGGCAACAGAGCAGAAATAAAGCAAGTTATATCAGAAATCGCACCGACGGAAGAAACTAAACGTGCAATGATAAGGACAACAAAAAAACTTTTATCGCCAAGAGGGGAGCAAATTATACAAAAATTAATATCTAAGGCAACAACACCAAATTTTATATAATCTAATGAATACAAAATGTCTGTTAAAATTACCTCGACTTGGCGGAGACCTATGACGTGGATGATACAGTAACAGAATTTGAGTATGTTGAATATCTCGACGAAAATTCTAATGAGCCTAATAAAGTTGGTGTTAGAACATTTCATACACGCGACGAGGATGTATTTCCTTTGCCTCATAAAGCAATGTTGGAAGATCGTGGTCAGATCATGACAGTAGCTAATCCACCTGCTGCAATTGCAGCTGGAGCAGAAATAGCTCTCATAAACAACGGTTGGAGCCTATTTAAAAGTGCTAGGTATCAGCTAGCTAATCAAACAGTGGAAGATATTTCAAGTCATCTACAAGCTGCAAGTACAATACTAAGTATTATTTCGTTTAGTGACGATTACTCTAGATCGACTGCAACTAACATGATGTGGTTTAAGGACACTGGAGCTGGTGATGCTGCGCCAGGTGAATTTATTTCAAGAGGAGCATTAGAGCATGGGGTTGATGCAGCTGCAGATGCTGTAATTGTAAGAAATTCTCTTATTGCTAATACTGTCAATTTTGGTATAGCCCCACCAGCTGCAGGCGCTAACGCAGACGCTACAAGAGTTTCACTTACTGCTGCTTGTAATAATCTTGGTATAACACCAACAGGTGCAGCTGCGGACGGTGTTGCAATGTTAAATTTGATTAATAACGCAATTAGCGCAAGAAATATACGTTACAATGATTTTTATGCTAGGAGAAAGGCACTTGCATCAGGATCACGTCAAATTACAATGATGCTGCCATTGAGTACAATATTTGCATTTTGTCGCGATTATAATAAAGTGTTATGTGGAGTTAATCATTAGATTATATAAAATTTGGTGCTGTTGCCTTAGATATTAATTTTTGTATAATTTGCTCTTATTCCAACACACACTTATTTTAGATCGGGCAGAACAAAATGATTGTTTACTTCGGATTGGCGGCGCCGATGTACAATTTATTATAAACAAACTTGCTTTATGGATGCCACGAATAACACTGTCATTCACAAAAGCAGTAGAATTAAATGATATGCTTCAAAAATATACAAAGAAAATTTATTTTCAGCAACATAAAATATATCAGACTGCAGTTCCAAATACTACCGACTACACATGGCGCGTCACAACAACGTCAAGCGAACAAGTACCACAACAATTATTTGTTGTATTTCAGCTACAAGGGCGACGCAGTAACCAGGAACAAAATAAAGCAATATTTGATAACGCTGATATTAGGAGAATATGCGCCAGGATAAACTCCAAGCAGTATCCGGAACGAGCAATACAATGCAATTTTGCGGATGACGCTAATAAAAATCTTATTCGACTGTATATGTATGTTATGGACGCAGTGCAGAAATATCAGGACGTTGGAGATGGATCTCAAATATCAGTAGAGGAATTTCGTACACTTTATCCGATATTTTATTTTGATGTTAGTAAACGCAAGGAGCGAGGTGTTGATTTGACAGCTGATATTGAAATTACCTGGACATTAGGTATGGTTCCAGATGCATTGTACGTTCATGCGCTGGTGATCTGCGACAGATTTGTAACAATTGACTCTGTCGGAGGTAAAATGACAGTCCAAGTTTGAATATAATATAACTCTCTTGATATATCGAAAAAGAAATATATTTGACTGACGGTCAAGTTAAAAAATTAGCGGCTGCTATTGCTAAGCATAGGCCAGTATTACTAAAAATTAATTCTTCGGCAACGGGTGGTATTTTAACAAAATTAATGTTAACTAAAACAGAGATAAATAAATGCGATCGCGGTAGACCGTTTGTTTTAAATCTAAGCACCTTGCAAGTAACTGCAATGGCCTACCACTTTGCGGTGGAAGGCGGTTTTCTTGGTCCGGCAATAGCCACAATAGCCAAAACGTTAATACTTACACTTTTGCCTGTACTTGTTACATTAGGATTAGCAGCAGCATCTGGCGCAGTATCTACGCAACAAAAAAGGCTGTCTCTGTAGAGATGGTATAAAGAAAATTTTGTCTAAAACTTTAATATAATGCCCCAACGAAAGACAGGAAAAAGAAAGACAACAACGAAAAAAAAGAAGCGATCGCGAAAAACAAAAAGAGGCGGATTTATAGGACCATTACTGGCGGGTGTAGCGGGAAGTCTGTTGCCCAATCTGCTGAGAATAGGTTGAGGACTAACATTACCAAGAACACGCCCGCGTTAAGTAACTTCGTATATTCTTGATAAGTTAAAAAAAATTAAAAAAAAATTATATGGAGTTTATTCCAAAGATGAACTTGACAATGCACCAGCTGGTGGATTGTTTGTGATAAATATACAAGATTTAAATGACTGGTCTGGCACACACTGGGTAGCAGTTTACAAGAACAACAATTTTGATTCATTTGGAATTCCTCCCAGCGATGTAGTAAAAAACTATATCAATAAAAAATATAAAAGAATAAATTATTCGTCTAATCAAATTCAGCCAGTTGGAACATCATCTTGTGGATACTATTGTATAATGTTATAAAACAAATGTCCCAGTCTAAATTCAATTTTTTAAAATTTATGTTACAGTTTGACAATCAACCTTCTCAAGTTAATGATGAGATTGCAATTAATTTTATATAAATTAAGGAATATGTCAACATATTGTCTCAAATACAAAACTAAAACAGAAAATAAAGATGAAACAACAGAATAAACAAAACTTAGGGTAATGCTAAAAAGTATTTGTGCAATCTGTGGAAAAAGAAAAAGTATGTTTTTTTTTAAAGAAATTATTCGGAGCTGGAATATGCGATAAGGTTATTTTAGTAGATGATTAATAAATAATGATGTGCGAGTGCGATTGTGATAGAGATCTCTGTCTGGAGCAAAATAAAATTGTTACGTACTGTCAGAAATGCAACAACAGAGAAATAATTGGAGCAGGTATAGATATACATAAATTAATTGGCAGGTTACCAGAACCAAAAGGAGGTTGGACATTACCAGGCCATAAATACACTGGACCATATAATCCGCTAGATAAACAACTAGATGAAAATGATAATCCGCTGCCCAGACAAGAGCCTTACAATCAAGTTGATGCAATAGCAATGCGTCACGATATCTGCTACCGTGATAACGAACAAGGTAAGCACGGCTGTGATAAGATAATGTTAGATGAACTACGCGACATGAAACCAAAAGGAATAAGAGAACGTTTTGATAGAAGGCTGGTGCAGGGATTTATTGGAGCAAAATATAAACTCGGACTCGGAAAAGAATAATATGATGATCTTCCAGCTGAATTACACAAACATAAAAAAAGTTTCCGCGACGTAAATTTGTCGCAAATGCCGTTGACGTTATCTGGGCGATAGATTTAGTTGATGTGTCAAATCTTGCTCATTTTAAAGATAACAAAAAAACAAAATACCTTTTAAACGTTGCAGATGTTTTTAGCAAATACGCGTTTAGTGTACCCGTTTCAGATAAAAGAGGAACATCGATAACTGATGCACTAAAACAAATAATAAGTACAGAAAGAAAACCAAAAAGAGTCTGGACCAATCATGGCGCCGAGCTCTTTAATAAAAAATTTGAGCAGTTTTTGGAGCAAAATAACATTAAAAAATATGTTACTGGAAATGAAGGTAAGAGCGTTATCGTCGAGCGATTTAATCGTACACTAAACGAGCTGATACATAAACATTTGACAGCTAAAATACAAATAAATATATTGACAATCTACAGCAGATTGTTGATAAATATAATAACACGAAGCACAGATCAATAAAAATGTCACAAAATTATGCAATTAAAAATCCAATTCTTACAAATGAACAAATGTACCGCAGACATAAATTTAAAGTTGGCGATAAAATTAGAATTTCTCTGACGAAAAAAACATTTGAAAAAGGATTTACTCGAAACTGGAGCGAAGAAGTATTTGTTGTTGATAAAGTTTTACTGACAATACCTGTAACATACACGCTAAAGGATTTATTGGGTGAGCTTATAACGAGCAGGAACTGCAGAAAACTGAGCATGACATATTTGTTATTGGAAAAGTTATCAGGAAGAATGGTAATAAAAGTTTAGCTAAATGGAGAGGATACAGCGATAAATTTAACAGCTGAGTTCCAACTAAATCTATTTCGAAATAATATTGTTATAAATTTGCTCGTATTGTAGCAGTACAGATTTATATCTGACCGGTCTACACAACGACATTAAATGTAATTTTCTTGCATTATTGACTGGCAATAAATTAAATATCTTAACAAAAATAAAATCGCATTTTATGCTCCTTTGTTGGCCAGGAATGTTCAGATTAAGAAAAGGTTTTATAAGTTGCCAAAATATTTGTTGCTCAGCAACAGTAAAATTAAATTTTATTATGTTTTTGGCGATATGATACTTAACATTATATCGTCCAGTTGTTTGTCTGCTGTAATTTTTTTTTTATCAACCACGTCCACAATCTCGTCTTGCTCATCGTCATTGTTAATTAAAATGTCATCTTCTGTATAACCAACCGACTCACTTGCGATTGTATTATATCGCGGTGTAAAATTATCGTCCGTGATTGTAATACCGGTGCAAATATCAGCAAGTCGTTTCATCAAGTCCATATTATAATATATTTTTATATAATTTATAATAATAAGATGACTAGCGAGATAAAATATCATCAGAAAGTTAATATATTAAATTACCAAGAACTAGCGGAGGCAGTGCACAAATGTTTGTCAGGATATTCTTGCTCTGTTGACGTTATTGTGATGCAAGTGATTCTAATAAGATTCTGCTAACAGCGGCAGAAAAAAAATTAACTTAATGACAGAACAATTATTGCACTAAAATTTAACAAAGATGATGTTTTAATGTTTGCTCATAATTGTCTTACCAAAACTGAGCTAGAAAATATAATTAATCGTCATATTTGAAAATGATTTTGTCAAATGTTGATTGTGATGTTGCCTCATTTGTTATTCCATCTGCGACAAATGTTATTGCTCTAGAATTTATCTTAAAATATCTTGCAGCAGCCGTCATCGAAGAAAATTTTAGTGCCTCATCTGTTTCAAGATTAAATGAAACAATAGGTTTAACTTTACTAAATTATTACCTGTGTTTCCTCGTCTGTTATTTTCTTCGTGAGTGACAAGTTCGAGGTTTTCTAATACCATTATCTGTTTTAATACCGTTGACGTGGTCTGTCTCTAAACGATTAGGCATAGGTCTGTTAAATGCTTAGTAATCAAATCTGTGGCTATAATAATTAACTTGATCAGTTAGTGTTCCTCTGACACACATTTTAAGATAACCCGTATTGTTCATAAAACCAACAACTTTTTTAGTTTGGATATTCCGAATAATTCCTTTATCATTCGCCTCGTAAAAATCAAACACAAGATGAAGTTGAAATTCACTTTGTAAAGACAGGGTTTCAATGTTATCATCAGCATCCGCGCCGTTGACATGATCTACTCGTTGTCCTTCTGGAATTTCATCACAAAACAAAGTGTAAATAAAATCTTTCCTAAAGATTTCAACTCGCTCGTCATTATCACCTTTTACGCTGATCTTATTACCAGCCGGTGTTGCTTTACCAAACGGATGTCTGTATTTCATGTGTATCACCGACGCTAACATATTTCCCGCGTATAAGTTGTACTTGCGATGAACATAATAATACTCTTGCTCGCTTGCGAAATTCTGTGCCATTATACTATAAGCATTTTTATATCTCTAATTGTTTTTTCAATGCTATATTTATACAGTGTTGAAATTGCGAGATATTGCCAAGAAGAGCCTTATCAAAGCAGAAAAAAAAACTGCTACTGCGTTTCTCGGTTACGATAACAGTCATAAATTTGATAATCAAAATATTTTAGCAAATTTTAACTCTACAAATTTGTTTCATCTTCTGCATCCAACTGTAACGCGAGAACTTGCAGTTCATAAAAATATCAAGCTAAGAGTGCAATATCATGTTATTTTATCAAAGTTACATGCACTGCAAAAAGATATACTTGAAAATGAAGATTTCATCAACGAGATTGCCGAACCATATTTAACAGCTAAATCTCGAAAAATATTAGCTGGAACAAGTTTTTCCTCAGTCGCTGTTGAAATACATCAAGAAATAAATAAAAAATCGGATGAATGTACTGTATCAGGGATCAGGTTGGAAATTTGAAATGATAAAAGAAGTTTTATTTCACACAATGAAATATAATTCACTTCGTGGTAGTTCTTACGTTGATCTCCCTCAAAAAATTAAAAACAGAAAATGTTGCATAAATATCTAAAACCATGATAACGACTGTTGAGCAATTTTGCCTGCTAGACTTCCTCAAAGTTGCAAACTCTGATCGCGTAGAAAAATATGTGCCGAAGAAAGACGAACTAAATTTTAATGGGATAACTTTTCCAGTGGCAGAGAATCAGATACCAAAGTTTGAAAAACAAAATGATATTTCAATAAATGTTTTCGGACTAGATGAAAAAGAAAATGTTTACCAGAGATATATTTCAGCTTTTGCTATACAAAATACAATAAATTTATTATTTTATAAAGGACATTACAGCTGGATAAAAATCTTTAACGGCCTAGTTGGCAGACAATATAATAAAAATAAAAATACGAAATATTTTTGCTACCGTTGTTTACAAGGTTTTTTCTAACAGATGAAAAACTGCAAGAGAATCTTAAATACTGTGTTAATGTTCAAAGAATAACAATGTCAGGAGATAAAAGAAAAAGTATTAAAATTTAAAAACTATAATCATAAATTAAATATTTCGTTTGTTATCTATGCTGATTTCGAATGTCTACTTGTTCCTGTGGCAGGCGCAGAATATGATCCAAATAAATCAAGCACCAGAAAAATACAACAGCATGTTCCCTGTGGAGCAGCTTATAAAGTAGTTTGTTGCGCTAACGATAATTTTTCAAGTCCAATAAAATTGTACAGATGTAAAAGTCCTGCCGTGTGGTTACTAAAATATTTAATAGACGATGTTAATAAAATTTTCAACAGATTATCTAAAACAGCTCCAATAAAAATAACATCCAAAAAACAGCTTGATTTTGATGAGGCAGTTAATTGTCATATCTGCGAGAAACCTCTAGATAATGATAAAGTGCGCGATCACTGTCATCTAACCGGCCAATATCGCGGAGCAGCACATAATAATTGTAATTTGAAATTTCATGCGCCAGATTTTATTCCTGTCGTTTTACATAATTTTCGTGGTTATGATAGTCGTATCATTGTGGAAGCATTTGGCGATGAGAAAATTAAATCTAAACTAAAATTAAATAATATAATAAACTGTATTCCAAACAATTTTGAAAAGTATATGTCAGTCACGCTTGGCAAATTACGTTTCATCTACAGCCTGCAATTTATGGCAGCACCATTGGATGAGCTTGTAAATGGTTGTAGGAGTTTCAATAATTTATAAAGTTGCTTTGGTGGAGACTACGTCTCTCTGAGAAGAAAGGTCTTTCCGTATGAGTATCTCGACGACTGGAGCAGATTTGATGAAACTTATCTTTCTAACAAAGATAAATTTTACTCGCAACTAAAAAATGAAAATATTACAGATGACGAGTACAAATATGCACAGGAAATTTGGAATAAATTTGGTTGTAAGACACTTGGTGATTATCATGATTTATATTTGAAAACAGATGTATTATTACTAGCAGATGTTTTCGAGAGTTTTCGTAAAGTTAGTCATGAAAATTATGGACTAAACCCATGTTGGTATTATTCTGCGGCAGGATTGTCATGGGATGCTCTGCTAAATACAAGAAGGATAGAATTGGATCTCTTAACTGATTTTTATATGTTTAATTTTATTGAAAAAGGAATTATCGGCAGAATTAACGTTATAACAAAAAATATACGGTAGCTAATAATAGACACTTAAATAATTACGATAAAAATTTACCGTCAAATTATATTATTTACCTGGACACTAATAATTTGTATGGTTCTGCTATTTCAGATCCAATGCCGTGTAGTGGATTTCATTGGATAACCCCAGATCAATTTCTTAAAGAAACTGAAAAGGATTTAGCAGAAAATGTCAATTATTTTGTTGAAGTTGATCTCGATTATCCTAGTTCGTTACATGATCTACATAACGACTATCCGTTTTGTGCAGAGTCAATGATGATCGATTATAGTTTATTATCGCCTGAACAACAGGCAATGCCAACAACAAAAAATTCGATTATTAATAAGCTAGTTCCAAATTTGTTAGATAAAAGAAATTACGTGATACATTACAAAAATTTCAAACAAGCAGTAGATGCTGGACTAATTCTGAGAAAAGTTCATAGCGTGTTAAAATTTAATCAATCACGGTGGATGACAGATTATATTGATTTAAATACCAAACGTCAGGCTATTGCTCAGACCGACTTTGAGAAAAACTTTTTCAAGTTAATGAACTTTTCCGTGTTCGGTAAGACGATGGAAAATTTCAGAAAGCGGGTCAATACTGAAATTGCAAATGATGTAAATCGCAGAAATAAATTAGTTAACGATGACGGTTTTGTCAGTATGAAAATCTTTAATGAAAATCTTGTTGCAATACAGCGACGAAAAACAATTTTAAAATTAAATAAACCGATTTATGCTGGTGCATCTGTACTTGATATATCAAATGGCTAATGTACAACTTTCACTATAATTTTACCAAAAAGCAGTGGCCAGATTCGGAGTTGCTATTGACTGATACGGACTCACTTGTTTATAACATAAAAGGTGAGGATGTTTATCAAGATATTTATAACATAAAAAATGTATTTTATTTATCGGATTATCCAAAAGGTAGTGGATTTCATTATGATGCAAAGAAAAAAGTCATCGGCAAGATGAAAGATGAATTTATGTTTGCGCTAGTTAGGGAATTTGTTAGACTAAGAAGTAAAATGTACGCCGTAATTTTAGATGACAATAGACGGACAAAAATACAAAAGGAATTCCTCGCGGATATGTAAAACGTGTATGAAATTTGATGATTTTAAAGCAGCGCTAAACACCTGCACTAATTTTATTATAACAAATGTTATCAGAACAAATCAACACAAACTTGAAACAGATACAATTATAAAACGTGGACTAAGTAATTTTGATGATAAGAGATATTGTGCTGATGGCGTAAACACATTAGCTATTGGACACTACGCAATTTTGTCCAAACTTTATAAATAATGTTCGAAAATTTAACATTAGCCGATGGAGTTAGTAGCAAAATTAAAAAAATAATGGTTAATGGCCAGCAATTATCAGCTGAACTTAATTATGAAATTTAAGGTATTTGTTTTAGTAAATTTGATAGAATAAAACTCTCGCTTATCAAATCAGATAACAGCAAATATTTTGATTATCTTGAACAGTTGAGACATGAGCTTATGCTGTAATACGATAATCTTCATGATCCGATCAGTCAAGTAAAATACACGAAAATAAATATTGACCTAAACCGGTCGAAGGTTTTTGCAAAAGATGGTAGGTATGTTCTCACCAGGATAGCAAGGAAAGAATTATTTGAATGTCATCGAAAGGTAAGCGGAAAAAAATATTTTTTTTTCGTTGTATAAATACAATAACGAATTACTTCTGATATCTACTGTTAATATTTTAAGAATAGGCGAGGAAGTTCTTTAAAAATAAGGGAGATAACTGTCGGTCTCCTTGTATTGTAAAGGGATATACTCTGTCCTCATTAAGCAGTTATGGTAGTAATAGGAAATGAGCTGTTTCTATCTAAGAGACCCCCTTTCTCCGACGAAACATATTTTGTCAGAAATATGCTAGAATGTGTGAAAGTCATTATTTTGAGCTGATAAAATGTTAAGATAGAACAGTTTTGGAGGGGGAAGGGGGTCTATGAGATAGAAACCTCATTCACTATTACTGCCATCTCTCTCTCTCTCTCTTTATATATATATATATATATATATATATATATATATATATATATATATATATATATATATATATATATATATATATATATATATATATATATATATATATATATATATATATATATATATATTACATTTTTGAAGTCGTGTTATAACCGTCAAGAAATCAAAAAAGCACACTTGTCAGCTACGAACGGAAATGACGACAGATGTATCCTCATCAATCGAAAATAGTAGAATGCTAAAGAAAATTCTTAGAAATATCAAGAAGCCATAGAAACTGATTCAAGCAAGCAAGACATACTTTCAACGTGTATGAGCTTCAACGCGACTGATACAGACAGTCTGAGAATCATTCATATAGTAATTAGGCATTAGTTAACATCAGAGCCTGGCAAAAAACTTATTTTAAAGTGAAATGGAATCAAAATATGAGTAAACATCCAAAGAAATGTTTTCTGAATATGCTGTAAAGGATACATTATCTGAATGTTTACGCTGAGTATTGATTTGCATCAGATTCTGTGGTAAAAACATTATTTGTAATAAATTCAGATTGAATCACAATTTAGAAAGCAAGGCCATATGTTAGGTTTTATTTGAGAACAATATTTTAGAGCAAATTAAAGACAGATCAAAAGAGAAAATTTTAAATATAGTTTATTTTTGTATTTAAGGTATAGTGATTTAAATGTTTGTCAATACAATAGTTAAGAAAGAAAAATATCAAAAAATATATGGCCCTTTGGGGGCATATGGAATTTGAAGAATCACTAATAATAATATCACTAATAATAAAAATAATACTAATACTAATACTAATAATAATGACTTTATTTAAAGAAGAAGCTCATTTGGTCAACTGATCAATGTCTTCCATTAAGCCTTCTACAATGGGATTTGTATAATTATGAACATATAAAATGCACAATATTTACAAGATGAGGTGTCTTTTGACAACAAATGCTATTAAAAAATAGACAACTGATCTACTGCTACAATAAAATATTCACAAGGCTTCAAGTATGAGTACATACAAGATTCATACAAATAGTAGTAGTGAACATATGTAAAACATTATAGGTGAGTACATGATAACAATGTTGTGAAAAGTAGTCGTACTGAATTAATAAAATTAAACAAATGGTTGTTTCTGTAGATGTTGACTAAGAAGCTTTTTCAATGCTTGGAATGAGTCAGCTGACTTTATATAAGGTCGTACAGAATTCCATAGTTTGGCTCCAGGAAAAGCAAAACTCGTCTAATAAACCTCTGAATTTGGTGTAGGTAAATATAACATGTTGTTCGAGACGGATCTTAGTTGATGCTTATGTACATTTTCAATAAATTTAAAATTACATTTAAGATAATCAGGAGCCAAACCATATAAGGAATTATAAACTAGTAAACCCTTTTGAAACTGAGTTCCCTGCTGATATGGAAGCCACTTTAGGGTTTTAAAGAGATGTGTTGATGGTGTATCTAATTCAACGTCAAGAATAACTCTAGCTGCTCTTTTTTGATATTTCAGTAATCTTTCCTGAGTTTTTGTACCACTATTACCGAGACAGAACAACAATATTCTAAGTGTGGCATGATATATGCATTGTATAATATCTTTCTCTGTTCTTGAGGGAGATAAGGTTTTATGCTGTTCAAGAGATAAAGCAGTGAGTTAACTATTTTAATGATCATATCAACTTGTATTTTCCAGCACTTGATATTGTCTCTCATGAGGCTAAGTATTTTTTTTATTTTATAAGACTGCTGTATATCCATTCCTTTTATCATTACTTTGAACTCATTTTCCTCAGCATTTACTCTTGCTGCCTATGGTCATGGTTTTTCATTTGGCTGCATTTATCCTCATACCATTGTGTTCACACCAGTTATTTATTTTATCAAATCTATATTTAATTTAGTGCCAATCTCATAGCCTGTTGATCCAATGTTATATAAAGTCATATCATCTGCAGACATGTTGGTGGTTGAAAACTCAATGCGATATGGTAAATCATTGATGTATAGCAGAAAGAGTACTGGTCCAAGAACTGATCCTCGTGGATCACATGACTTTATCAGTTTCGTATATGAAAGTTTATTTAATATAGAAACTTGTTGATATCTGCCTTCAAGATAGGTTTAAAACCAAGTTCAGCTTTCATGGTTAACTTGATATATGCTGAGCTTTTCTAGCAGGAGTTTGTGGTTTACAAGGTCAAAAGCATTTGTAAGGTCAAAAAACACTGTGCCTACAGTCAGTGTAGTCTGGCATGAATGTCCTTCATGGAAGCCTGAATGTCATGAATATAGTAAATTAAGTGATTCCATGTAGATTCTAAATTCATTACAAACATGTCTTTCTAATAGCTTTGAAAGTGATGATAAAACTGATATAGGTCAATTGTTATTCATATCAGATTTCCCTTCTTATGTATTGGAGTCATTTTTGCCAGTTTCAGCTTGTTTGGAGAAAATACCTGTGGAAATATTTAGATTGAAGATATAGCTAAGTGAAGGTGCATTTAACTGAGATGAGAGTTTTAGGAATTTAGCACTTATATTATCAAGTTGGTCTAATTCATTTAAAATGAATTCGAGACTTATTTTAGGTATTTTGAAGCACTCTTCTTTGCTAAGTTTTGAAGAAATATGCTCATTTAATTCCTCACTGGAGAATCTTTTATGAACTGTGAGATCCACAAGTTTTTCATTAATATTCTCAAGTAATCATTGATTGCATTCATTTGCAATTTCAAGAGGTTCTTGTTGAATGTCACCATTTGCATCACTAATACATGTAAATGGCAGGTTATTGACAGATTTGCTTTGCAAGTCATCGAAGGTTTTCCAGAGTTTTCTAGGATTCATTTTCGTAATACTATCTGATATGTCAGTGGAATAATAAGTTTTCCTTGCCTTTTGAATCATTGACTTGTCTGTTTCTCCATAATCTGTAATTGTCAGTATCATTTAATTTATGAAATCTATCCCTTGTCTTAATAGCATTCAGTATAACACATGTAATCCAATTTTAGTTGATTTTGTTGCTTGACTCTCTTGAAATAAGTTAAAAGATGAGTGTGCAGGTTGTCGGTAAACATATCTATCCATATGTCAAGAGTATCTGATGGGTCATCAAAAGATTCAATTACTTACATTAGGCCCATGTCAGTCCTTTTATCTTTGAACATTGGCACGTATATAGCATTTGGGACTCTCGGTATATATATATATATATATATATATATATATATATATATATATATATATATATATATATATATATATATATATATATATATATATATAGAGAGAGAGAGAGAGAGAGAGAGAGAGAGAGAGAGAGACATAGTGAGAGAGAGAGGCATTTCAGATATTGAACTGTTTGTTCCAATGAAATTGATTAAAAACCTATTTGTCAAGTTTGACCCTTCTGTTGTTGTCTCTAAGTCATCTGAAGAGTCCTTAACAAAGTAACCTTTGCAAGAAAGACCTGATAAAGTATGTATTTTCTCAATCATGCAAAAGAGTAATCTACCTGTTGTGCTAACCTTACTTTTCCTATCTCAGTCTGTTTATCTCAGACTTGTTGTCTCCGTCATGCTGTCCACGCGTTATGAACTGCTTTTTAAAAGAAATCCTTGATGTCTTCTTCTATGCCTGGCAGAGTTGTTATAAAATCCAACAACAAGAACAACAAGAGATGTATAACAAAAAGAAATTCATTCATAAAGCAGCTTAAGGTCTCTCCAACTTTAATAACGCCATACAAAACATTTTGACACACACACGCACACACACCCCGGGCCAACTGGTGGAGCGCCACACACACACAGGCAATACACATCACTGGCCACAGAAAAACAAACTCTCTTAAGTGCTACTGCAAAACCGGCAAAAAACCAGAAATGCGTTACGACAAACTGGTTTCGTCTAATTTTGTCGAACACCCACAATCCACCTCAGTTGAATAAAATATAATAATGTGATTGCATATGAAAGCAGCGCTTACCACACAGACAGGTTCATTCATAAGTCCACATGCTATTCCACAAAAAGATTTCCATGTAACATATCATTACACTAGTGATAGTAACACTTGACATATTTCCAGGACCGAAAATATAAATTTCCAAGAAAGTCATGAATTATAAATTTTGTGACGTCACTACACACTTCGTTGCAACTTCATCCTGTAGAATTTTGTGTACCCGAACAAACATGCTTTAGCATAAATTTTGAACTTGTTGTTGACTATCAAAACAAGAGTTTTCAAATCGTTTTTCTGCAAAGTGCATTGCGCTTCTTTGTGAACAAACTTTAGTGAATGTATGAAAAGAAAACTAGTTATGGGCTACAATAAAAGTCTTCATTTTCTATTACGCCTTTCAAGACGGAACAGTGCCTCTGCCATGTTTGTAAACTATAATGTATTCAATTTTGAAGAAGTAATGAAAAGTATTCTGTTTTGAATGATGAGAAGAATATCAAATAGTAAGAATTGTATCTTTATATCTCCGTGTAACCATGAGATTAAATTTAAATTACTCTTTGAACTTCATACATAATTTCATTCCTAACAATGCCAAATATGAAAGCATCACGTCATTCGTAAGCTATGCTGGTATCAAATACATCTTTTTTTCAAATTGGCTGATAACATAAAATGGCAACCTTTCATGCCATAGGCATAGTTTTACAAAATTCGGTTTGGGCAAGCTCATGTTTGCAAACTACTTTCCCTTTTCCAAGTACAAACAAGCTGAGAGAGGCAAACAGTGTGTGGTCATGTGTGTAATGCTTTATGGTCTGCAACTTTCATACTCTGCAATCAGTACATATATCAGCACCGTACGAAATTTTCCGGACGGACTTAAGGCGGATTTCAGACGGATTTTTTAAGCGCTTTCTGGTTAAACCATAATTGCTCATAGTAAGGGAGCTTAGGCGAATTTCAAGCGGAACTCAGGCGGATTCATGGCGGAATTTTAGGCGAAATATACAAAATAGTTGTTCTAATATTCCGTTAAATAAAAAGAATCCGTCTAGGATTTCCGCCTGAAATCCTGTACAAAATTTTCCAGGCGGACTTTAGGCGGATTTCAGACGGGTTTCTTAAGCGTTTTCTGCCTAACCATGAACTTAAAGAAGCTTAGGAGAATTTCAAGCGGACTTTAGGTGGATTTCCTGCGGAATTTTTGGCGAAACATGCAGATTAGTTGTTCTAAGATTCCGCTTAAACAAACAAACAACAAAAAAACAAATCCATCTAAGATTTCTGCCTGAAATAAAATTCTGTCTGAAAAAAATTACGCCTGAAATGTCCACCTTAAATAAAAATCCGACTAAGGCTTCCGTCTAAAAAAAGGCTACTTAAAATGTCTACATAAATATCATCCAATAAAAAATCTGCTTCACATTTCTGTTAAACTGCATAATGATGCTTAGACATTAGGGGGGAATCAATGATAAATATTTACAATAATTTTTTTGATGGATCATAAATTTTATTTTGACACATATTATCAAATAAGATTTAGGTTTTTCTTGTCCTCATTTTCTTTCTTGCACACAAAACCTAATCCATGATGGTATCATTTAAGACATTCATTACACTGAAAATTTGGTGAGATTTCAAAAAAATTTTGACCTAAACTTTAATTGAAATTTTGGCGAGATCTCACTAAAATTTCACTGCAATATTTGTGAGCGAAGCAGGTCATTCCGTACCCAAGTCGTTTCGTACCCAAATGAGTCATTTCGTACGCAAAGCAATGGTCGTTTCGTACCCAATGCTATGGTAGTTTCGTACCCTAAACTAGAGTCGTTTATTGAAGACATTTAAGTACAAATACGACCACCATATATAAAAATATATTTTCTGCATATTTCAAACTGTTACATATTCGATTTCAGTCATTGCCTTGGTGACATATGTATGCCGTATTAACAGGGTGAATTATAGATATTTTATTGCTGGCAGAATAGAAGCGTGCCTACGTTTATTCAGTTATTTAAAACATGAAAAAGCTTTAACATACAGAAGTATATATATATATATATATATATATATATATATATATATATATATATATATATATATATATATATATATATAATACAGTGCCAAATTAAATTACCCCTCCCCCATGCGAGAGTATTTATGTGCATTGTATTTAGGAAGATAACAAAATTAAACAGATATTGCCAAGCAATGAAAAAAATTTCAGTTATGTCACTAAATTGTTAGCATCTTGCGATCGGAGAAATTGTCCAAAACTTTTGTACAAGTATTATTTTTGCGGCTGATAGTCTACAGAAAAATGTCTTAGTGGTCCAAATAGTATACTACGGTCGACAGTTTGAGTACCAGCAGACAAATGTTGAAATTAACATCAGTATTGGTCATTGGAGACGACAAACTTAATTAAGCATCACCTTTCTATCTGCTTTCAGCTCATTATTAAACGATCGCCAAATTTCTATTTGCTTTGAGTGGCTAAACATTTGTAATTGTTTCATGTTAGTCATTACTGAATAAAACCAAGAAAAATTGCAATGTTTGTCAATTTGAATGACTGCAAAAGAAAGGACTTATTCAATTATTTAAACCTGGTCAACGTTTCATTTTTCTTTTTACTTGCAATGTGATTTTTTTTGTTTTGTTATATATAGATGCTATCATTCAGTGACAAGAATACAACTGTTTATCATTGCTTGGACAATTTTTTGCCCGGATATGCTTTACTCATGTAATTTTTATGGCAGGAACAGTTTATTAGACAAAAGATAGGTTCGTAATTAGAGAGGGAGTGGTAAATATGACAATACAATATATTTGACCATGTACAATAGCGAGTACGAATTGACCATCACCTTGAGTACTAAACGACCATCACCTCGGATATGAAATGACCATCACCTTGGGTACGAAACGAGCAGTTTTTACTGGGTACGAAACGACTTGGGTTCGGATTGACCATAGGCCATTTGTGAGATTTCACAAAAATTCTGACCAAACATTAATTTAAGTTTTGGCAAGATATCTAACATTTCATTGAACGTTTTGTGAGTGTTTACAAAATTGAGATTAAAAAAAAACAACACAAACGCCGATAATTCTGTGCAACTGGTTTCGCAAAATTGCATAAATTATTTTTTAAAATTGACTAATGTATGACTATTTGTCTCTATTTTATTTTATTATTTTACTGTGAGAGTTAACAACGATTTTGGTGAGATTTCACTAAAATTTTGACCATTGTATCGTATTTTACTGAAGTGTCAGTAATTGTATACAGACATTTCAAAAGGTTTCAAATAAATAATGGATATAAATTAAACACGACTTTATTAACCATGGTAATATTTCAGTGTACATTAAACAAAATTATATAGATGTTGTGTTACATGACATCAAAGGCAAGAGATATGGGAGTTGTACTGCAGACTTGATTTTTGATTGATGTACAAATTACAATGTTTTTGTGGTCTCTTGAATTAGTCCTTGTTCCATACGCAGCCGTGACAAAAGTTTATCATGATATAATTACTTTTAATTTACACTGAATTCTAACACATCTAGAATATTTTGATAATATAATGCATAATAACACTCAGGATATTGAATAACTCTACTTGTGGACCAAGAGAACTCCGCAAATATATGACTATCTCTGAAAGACATAGGTATCTGGCAACAATATCAACAATTCCCAGCAGTGATCTAAACGTTGTCCCTCTTTAAATTCTGCAAGTTAGTCAATTTGTTATATAACTTCGAAATCATCCTGGTTCAATTCCTTGTCATATTTAGCACGTTACAGTAGTCGCTACTGGGGTCCTACCAAATACTGCTAAGTCTGACAAAGTCCGACAAAGCCACACAAAGCCAGACAAAGCCTGACAGAGCCACACAAAGCCACACAAAGCCAGACAGAGCCACACAAGGCCTCACAAAGCCACACAAAGCCTCACAAAGCCATGCAAAGTCAAATTAGAAAAGTGTATTTATATTGTTAATTATATTGATGAATAAATTAACCAGAATAAATTAACCAAGCCGAAAGACTAGTTTCACATATTTATGCAGAACTAAGTGACCAAAATTGGGCGACAATGTTCAAAATAATGACAAACTAATAAGAAAATCTGACAAGATCATATGTAAACTATTTATTACTTTATAAATTGTTCATTTAACTTATTATCGAAAGAAAATGCAATTTTTCAATATATCCTAATCACACAAAGCCAGACAAAGTCATACAAAGCCTGACAAATCCTCACAAAGCCTCACAAAGCCTGACAGAGTCATACAATCATATTAGACAAGTGTATTTATATTGTAAATTATATTGACGAATAAATTAACCAAACTGACAGATTAGTTTTCAACATAATTATGCCGAATTAAATAACCAAATAAAATTTGGTGGCAAAGTTCGAATTCGAATAATGACAAAATCGTAAGTAAAATGTTTATTATTTGATAAATTGTTCATTTGAATGAGTATCGAAAAAAATGCAATATTTTAATATGTCCTAACTATTCAAAACCTGACAAAGCCACACAAAGCCTCACAAAGCCTGACAGAGTCATGCAAAGTTATATTAGACAAATGTATATTGAAAATTATAAATAACCAAATGGAAGAACTAGTTTCAACATACTGTAAATAATGATAAAGTACTGATAAAATCTGAAAAAACATATTGGAAATGTTTGTTATTTTATAAACTGTTCATTTGACTGATTATCGAAACATAGGTTGACAAACTCAACAAACTTTTTGATGTTTCATAAGAAAGGCATACAAAACCTGCAAAAGTCATACAGAGGGATAAGAAAAATGTGTACTATTGTTGTATGGTCTTTTTGCCGCATAAATTATAAAAGGAAAATGTTGAATTTACTACGCGCACCATAATGAATGACTGGTAATTAGGAGACAAATTCCAAATTCGCTGCATCTCAAAAAGGCATACCGAGCATGACAAAGTCTTAACTGGAATGTTTATTATTTTAAAATGTCTGTATATGATAAATTGTCAACAGAAAATGTTATTTTCACACAGGCACCCAATGTCATAATATGGCATTATAAAATGTGCTAATTGAGTTAAAGGTAGCGCGGTCCTACTCACCTACATGTGACTGTAACAGGCGTTGACGCGTGTTAAAGGAATACGGTTGCACTTCACTACCATATGCCGTAAATTTTATATCAATAGTAAATAATTTCCAGTATTGTAAGTTTAAGAACGTTTCTATCCTTGTACTGAGTTAAATAGATAACAAAAAAAAGGTCATAGACAAAGCAAACATTTTCTAATTCTGTTATATTTATTGATATAAATTTTGTATGCACACTACATATTTTGGAATGTTGTAAGTAATTGCCACGTATTTGCTTCTCGTGATCCTGTCATTTTTTCTCCCAACACTTAATGTAATTAAATATTTTTATAAATTGACACGAGGATGTTTCACTATCAAACAAAAGGAGAAAGAGTAGAATTAACAAATAAGAAAATTCAACCTCCATTTGGGAATATACTTGTATAAACTTACACTAACCGTAATTAAATGTTTTTAGAAAGTTACAACATTGTAAAAATAATGATAAGAAGAAAATCTTTGAGAAAATGCATGATTCAATATTTAACGTAATTCACTATAGTTATATATGTCTTTGCGTTGTTTAGTAGGACCGATACGTCTTAGGGACGAAACTTATTGGGGGCGACACTGCCCGTAGTCAAAGAAACAACCCGATAATAATTAGAGCTGGTAACCACGAAAACTTTTGTAAATGGGTATACCAAAACAAAATATTATATCCTTGATTTTATTTGGAGAAAAATATAATTATCTTCAGTAAAAGAAAAGAAAATATTTCAGCTAAAAAGACCATCACGGTCCCGAGAGAGAAAATAAATTGGGCTAGATAAAAAACATTGAAACTGAAATTGCACCAGGCAAGCTACAAAAATATCGTTCATCAGAACGGTATGTGTACCGTATTTGCCGGCATATAAGTCGATGCGGAGTATAAGTCAAATGAGCAAATTTGGCAAATTTATCATCCTTCATGCATATATAAGTCGATGCTGAGAATAAGACGAGGCCAGATCAATACCTCGGCTTCGTCTTTTTCACTTTGTTCTTCACAGCATCGCAAATTTTATCCTATCTGTAGCTCAGTAACCTTTCCGGTCTGGATGAATAAATTTAACTACAAATACCTAATTTGTTTCACACGAAGTATTTTAAATGTATTATGTAGTTTTAGCTACATATAATGACGCTGACCTGAAAATTTACTGAGTTACAGATATGATAAAATTCGCGATGCTGTGTGGAATTAAACTATAATAACCTCCGGTTTCATAAATATTAAAAGTATCAATGTATGTTATTTCAATAGGGAAATTGCATCGTTGATGCTAAAATGGTTTTTCCACATTTTTTTTTTTTTTTTTTGGGGGGGGAAGAGAGATACAGAGAGAGAGAGAGAGATGCATATTTATTCACTTGCATTTTTCGTCTTGTACATATGATTAAAATAAAATATGGCCCGATATATGTATATGAGAGAGAGAGAGAGAGAGAGAGAGAGAGAGAGAGAGAGAGAGAGATTCCAGCTCTTTGTGTTTTTTTCTTCACCTTATTGCTGAATCTTTTGTCAAAGAGAGAAATAATTAATAAATTAAATAGTAAATTTATTCACAGTAATATTCACAATTTAATAATATTCACAATAGTTATATCCATATAGACTCCATTTGCTAGGTTAGATCCCAAGAATGACCATTTCGCATGATGTCTAATTTTCTTTGCAAGTATTACAATCTCTCCATTCCCAATAAATACGAATATTTTTTTTCATGTACATGTACTCGTCCTGTACTTTGGATGCAATTGTTTCTGATCTTTGCACAAGCTATATGTTGCTTTAAATTGCTGTCAGTCCTATCGGCAAGTTCAAAAGATGTCTCTGGTTGAGAAATTGACACAGCAAACACCTGGCATGTACTTTCATTGTATGGAAGCATATTCATAATATTTATGGTTAGCTTCATTTCCCTATTGGTAGCCTCACTAATCTGATCTGGTCTGCCAAGTCTTGACCTCAAACAGGTGTTAACTCTGGAAAACCTGACTACAGCTGTAGTATATTTAATAAGCATGTACATACTACTACAAGCCACGTGATTCGTGAACAATGGAAGTGATAACTAGAAGGAATTGCTTACCCAGTGGTATTAATTGATAATGGAATATGGTACTGCACTTTTGTACATGAGTATGATCATTCATCAGTGAACAATATAAGATTACCATACAATACATCTGTCTCTCTCTCTCTCTCTCTCTCTCTCTCTCTCTCTCTCTCTCTCTCTCTCTCTCTTAATGGGGCATAATTTTTATTTGATCATGAGGTGGCGTAAGAGAATTGTGATACAATATCTGTCTCTGTCATGGTTCCTCATCTTCTAACTTTTCAATTCTAACGCACCCGTATGAAACTTAAACAACGTATATTACAAACAACGTATATTACTAATGATTGCTGCTTTAGCGCAATTACATCTGACATAAGCTGATTTTAATACTGACGATCATGTAATTGTTTCAAATCCTATATTTTTTCATACACGATCTCTTCCCAAATGAAATAGGTTTTTACATATTTTTTCCTACTTTTGGAGAATTTTTTCTTTACGAAAAATTATGTGACATACGATAAAGCGATTTGGATGATAAAATCCATATATAAGTCGATTCCGAGTATAAGATGAAGCTAAGATTTTCTGGTTAAAAAGTATCGTCTTATAGGCCGGCAAATACGGTACACTTCCCTTGGGACCTATCTAAAGTGTTTATATAATCAATGATACAAAGTTGCAATTGCCTGTCGACACAGTAGAGTAAATGCCTTGGTTACCAGGCACACATATGTAATGTATTTAAGGCTTTATTGATGTTTTTGTTGTATCTTAAACATATTATATGGTTCTAAAAATAGATTATTAATTGAATATGAAATTATCCAAAGGCCTCTCTCTCTCTCTTTCTCTCTCTCTCTGTTGAATCGGTATCACTATAATGGCGAAAATCCATGAAAAGATGATAATAGAGGATTTTCGCTTGTGAAATACCAGTGTGTCTGGCCCCATGAAGGATGATGGCAAATGTTAAGTCAAACCGACCAAAGCAAGAGAGAGAGAGAGAGAGAGAGAGAGAGAGAGAGAATTTTATGGTCGGTAGTAATGTTAATTAAACCAGAATAATGACTTAGATCAATTTTAAATATATTAAAATATTTTAATTACCTATTTTGGGCTCGTCATTTCGCATAGATTATATTCCATGCTAATTTCCATGCACCTGCATGTCAATGCATTGACGAGCGTTCATTATTCAAGAATCTTATGTTAGTAGTGCCATATTTTCTTCATAACAAATATCTTTCATGTATGAATCATAGGCGTGACTTACATTGATTTAATCAATGTGAATAAAAATAGAAACTCAAAAATGTAAACAATCAACTTATCAATATGCAAAGGTGATTGTGAATAGGCACAAAAGGACATTACATTTTGTGGTGGACGCACACGGCTGAGATGTGAGTTCGTTGACTCGGTCAATACACAGTTGCCCTTAGTCAGTCTAAACTCCATTCAAAAGGGATATATGTGTATTTGTATGTGATGTAAATAAAATATATGTATAGTATGTACGCTACATCCATGATATACCACTCGTTGTGCAAGCCTCGTTTCCTTTTAATGAAACATTTATACATCTCGTGGTATATCGTTGATACAGCGTAAACACTATACATAAATCCTGCTAATACACCGTTATTCTGATCAGAAATATGTGTTTTTTAAACAAGTTTATAAATAATCAAAATAAAATGTGTGATAAAACACAACCTTGTTTTACCTCGGCTGGGCGGTTAAATATTTATATCAAGCTATTTGGCGTTTTCACACAATCTTTCACATTTCCTTATATGGTTTGGTATAATAAGCATTTTACTACTATTGTCATTTACTAATTTATGATAAGTGAGTTTCTGTCATGTCAATACGGACAAACGCTTGTTTGATAATCATCATCATCATCATCATCATCATCACTGTATTTGGACTGTTCATCGAGCTTTCATACATGTACTCTCCACTGTCGGCTGTACAAATGGACACACAACACTCATAAGGGTATTGTCCAGAAATAGTTTTTAAATCATCAGATGTCAACCCATCACACTTTGTATGCATCCAACACTTGAACTTGTCACAAGCAAAGGATCCAACAGCACAATTAAGTCCACCTACAGCACAAGACCTGTACGTTTTTTGTCTTTTTCAAACAGAAGCACTAGGCATTTTGGAATTTAAACTTAAATATGATGTTTGTTAAATATAAACAATATAATTTAGAGAGATGTAAAAGATATCCGATGAAGCTAACACGGAGTAACTTTTTTGTATTGATACACCAATATTTACGTGTCCCCTAGTATTACTAGGCATCATTTGGCATTTTGTATGCTTTTAATTTGTTAGTTATTCAAAGATATACAGGTGTTACATTTTGGGGGTTTACTTTTCAAGTTAGGAATGATAACAATACTTTATGTGATGACTTTGCATGATTTTGTCTGCATTTTTATGACATTGTGTGCCTGTGTGAAAAATAGCCATTTCTGTCGATAATTTATCGGAGAATATATATATATATATATATATATATATATATATATATATATATATATATATATATATATGCTAACATATGTTTGCTAACTGAATAAAGCGTACTTAGAAATACAGCATTTTATTTCCACAGTGTATCCAATTAACTCAAAATACAAAACATTTCAAATATGATTTTGTCTGACTTTGTTATTATCCAAAATAATTAATCGCCCAATTCGCAGTCTATTAATGGGGTACGCGTATAACCCTAGTCTTTCGGTTTGGTTGATTTATTCAATCTGATATTGCAACATAAATGCACCTTCCTAATCTGACTTTTTCTGGCTTTGTGTAGCTTTGTTATGTTGTGTTGAATAGAGACAAAAGTACATAAAAATTGTAATAACATATTTGGAAAATTGCTTTTTCTGTCCATAATCAGTCAAAAGAACAATTTATGAAATAATAAGAAACATTTCAAACATGAGTGTGTTAAGACTTTATCAATACTTTTCATTATTCAAATTTGAACTCTGTCGCCCAGTTTTCGATAATTATTTTGGCATAATTATATTGAAAACTAGTCTTTAGGTTTGGTTAATTTATTCATGAATATAATTAACAATATAAATACACTTTTTTAATTTAACTTTGCATGGCTTTATGTGGCTTTGTCTGGCATAGCAGTATTTAGTAGGACCGCCGCTACTGTAAAGCACATTATCACACAAATAACAAAATGCTAGTCCTGGCGTTCAGTTTTCATACAGATTGACCAATTACGGTCACCATCGACATTGCGTTTAAACTATTCTCACTGCCGCACATTTTTCAAATGGTTATTCAAACTCGTATCCTTCTCGAAAATTAGAATCGCCATGTTTGGTAAGAATGCTCATTCCCATCAGTTTCCTTTACGCGACGATTCATTAATTCATCATTATCATCATCATCATCATCATCATCATCAATCCCTTAACCCAAGAGGTCGTTGGGGCACCACAGTTGAGTTTACAACCAATTCTCTCCGTCTTTTCCTGTTCTCTACTGCCATTTGGGAATCTCCAAATCCCATGCCTGTCCGCTCCTTAATGATGTCTTCCTACCTCTTTGTCTGTCTGCCTCTTCTTCTACACCCTCGCACTGTGCCTTACAAGATTGTTTTTGCCAGTCCAGATGATCTTGAGACATGACTGTACCACTTCAGTTTGCGCTCTCTTTTTTAAAGTGGTCAAGAGGACTTCATAGGATCCGATGGCTCGTTAGATCCTGTTGTGGACTTCTTCGTTGGTTACATGGTCAATGTATGAGCTGCCCATGATCTTGCGGTATCATCTCATTTCGAAGGTTTGAATCCTTCTCTGTAGATCTGATGTGAGCGTCCATGCTTCACAAGCATACAGAAAGATGGATATGACAATCGAGTGCATCAGCCTTATTTTGGAACCAAAAGCAATGTTGGTATCTTTCCATATCTGTCTCAACCTTGTTATTGCTGCTGTTGTCTGGTTAATCCTGCAAAGTAGTTCTGGTTTGGAGCCAGCGTCTGTGATAATTGATTCCAAGTACTTAAAGCTTGTGACTCTTTCCAGCTTCTGTCCACTGACCTTTATTTCTGCACTGATGCCATTGGTGTTGTTTGTCATCAGTTTGGTTTTTTCGGTGCCAATCCCAATACCGTTTGCTGTGGAGGTTGTGTCGAGGCGCTCAACCAAGTCAGCCACTTCTTTTTCATCTCTTGCTAAACCATCAATATCATCTGCGAAGCGAAGGCTGGTGATTGTTCTTCCTCCGATGCTGACAGTGCCCTTGTGGTCATGCCAGGCATCCTCAATTATCCCTTCCAGGAAAATGTTGAAGAGTGTAGGTGACAGTGTATATCCCTGTCTGACTCCAAATGTTGTTCAAAAGCAATCTCCTCTGCTGCCATTGATGAGGAGAGCACTGGTGGCTTTGTCATAGAGGTGCTCGACAAGCTGCACCAGGTTTGAGCTGATGTTGTACTTCCTTATAGTTGCCCATAAGGCTGCATGCCATACCTTATCAACAGCCATCTTGAAATCTATAAAGACATGGCAGAGATTCTGCTGATGCTGAAGGTATTTCTTGCAAATGAGTCTGAGATTGAAGATTTGTTCTGTGGTGCTCCTTCCTGCTTGGAAGCCTGCCTGCACTTCAGCAATAATTTTCTCTGCTTGAGGCTTCAGTCTGTTGAGATTTATCTTCAGCATGACTTTGCTCAGGTGACTGATCAAAGTGATCGTTCTGTAGTTTTGGCATAGCTGTAGGTTTCCTTTCTTGGGAAGCATGATGACCAACAATTGAGTCCATGTGGTGGGCCATTCTCTTGACTGCCATACCTTGTTGCAGATTGTTGTTAGGACTGTGACAATCTCTCCTCTTCCTGCTTGAATGAGCTTTGCTGGTATGTTGTCAATGCCGGCTGACTTTCCTTTCTTTAGTGACCTAACTGCAATTTCTACTTCTTCATGAAGAATAGGGTTGCCATCAATTTCTTCTGCCTGAGGGCAATTTAGTACTGCTGGATCTCCTTGGGTCTTATGATTGTACAATTCTGAGCAGTATTCTGTCCATCACTTGAGGATCTCTTGATCTTCTGTGTGGCATTTTCCTGATTTGTCTTCGATGTTGGTAGTTTTCCCTTGTTTATGGGTTATGAGATATTTCACCAGTTGATATGCCATTTTGCTGTCATTTCTACTCAGACTGTTTTCGATTTTGTAGCATTGTCTTTCTATCCAGGATTCCTTTGCCTTTTTCATTCTTTTCCTGATCATGTTGTTTATCTCTCTGTATTTTCTAGCTCCTTCATTATCTCTTTTTCCCTATTGCCAGAACATGAAGTTTTCCAAGAGCAGATATTGGATGTGACCATGATTTATTAATGACAATGTTTCACCGCCACCTGAAAATGATCAAAAAGCCTAACCAACCAAGAATCATATTTGACCTTGAAAAACTGAAAGATCCAAAAGTCACAGAAGCCTTGCAAGCTATGATAGATGGTAAATTTGCACCTTTGATAACCCTGGACAGCCAGACACTGACCTAGAGTCCTTACCAACCACATTCAACACAGCTGTGACAAGCACAGCAAGCGAGTTCATTGGCAAATATTGTCGAACAAAGAAACCTTGGGTCATGAGAGATGTCCTTGAACTATGCGACAAAAGAAGAGGACTGAAATGGAAAAAAGAGACAATTCATTGGGCAAGTACAAACTTTTGAACAGTCAGAAAGCTCTTCATAGCGATCATCTGTTAAATAATATATGGAACAAATATTGATTAGAAACCTTGTTGCAGAATGGGACTGTACGGAACATTATAAAAAAAACCCCGAAATACCCCCCCAACAGAAAAAAACCCCAAAACAAAAAACAAACAGTTTCGGATGATATTAAGACAAGAGCCCATATCGAGGAAAATCAGATTCAGGTCAGGAGAAAAGCAAATTTTTTTAAAAAAAAATGGAAAACAAGAAAACAGTCTTTTTTGAGGGCAGTTAAATCCAACTGAGGCAAACAAAAATATGACAACAACAACAACAACAAAAATTTGCAACAGAAACATATCAAGGAAAAATGTGGAAAGAAGTTATTGTTCCCAAAATGAACAATAAAATCACAGTTGTCAGAAACAAGAAATATAAATGTTGCTGAAAATAATTCAAATTGTACAAGAAACAAAAAATAAATTTTATTATATCTTATTGATATTTTTACTGACATGTCAGTGATATTACAATCACAAAATATCAATATATTTTCAGAATTTTTGGCAAACTCTCAGTGAAATTTCAACCACAAATTTTCACTGATATTTTCAGAAATGTTGGCGGAGTCAGTGAATTTCAATCACAAAATTTGGTAAAATACCATAGTTTTAGTGAAAAAAGGACATCTGAGTGAATATCTCAAAATTTACACTGTGATTTCACTGTAATTTCAGTCACATTTTCACTAGAGTTATGATTTTTGTAGAGCATATTTTAATAGGAAGCAAAAAAAACTTATTTTTCAGAGTAAACATCAGATCAAGTCCAAAATCCACCTTGCACCAAATTTTCTAAGTCCAAAGATTCATCTATACTTGTAGTTCTTTTGACAAAGTTCAAAATTATGTCTAACATTTGTGCTATAATCAGTCAAAGTCCAACATCCGTTTTAAAATAGGAAAGATGAACTGGACATTCCGAACTTTTCCATCCAACAGTTATCCTTTTGGGGGAATATGAGAAATAGTACGCTTAACTATTAGATGGATTCAGTCTGTTACCTTAGCTGTATTCCTACTCCACCTGAAGTCCATCTGAAATTTGAGGTTTTTAGGTGGAATACATCCTGAATCCAACTAAAATCCAGGCGGAAGCTGCCTAAAAATTTCATACGGGATGTTTATATGCATCATGTTCTTCAAAAACTGATTGCAGAGTCATTCAGTTTCTTGAAGTCATTGTCATGGTCAGTCCTGAATGATAATGCTAATGTACCATTTAAAGCATGTTGTAACAAACAGGAAATAAATATCTTCATTTTAACATGTCAGTTATATTATAATTATAATATGTGCAAGAATACTTGATTAATTGGCTTTCAAGTCTGAACCTAGCCATAGCCAGATTGTGAGCTCAAAAGGTTGCAAGATTTCCAACTTCAACCATTGATGTGTGTGTGTGCATGTGTATGTGTGTGTGTGATTTGGATTTTTAATGTAGTTATAACAATTGTTCAGTTATATCGCTACAGTGTCTGCAGTGTGGCACTTTATGGTGATGTCTAGCATTGGGGCATCATGCCACAGACATGTAGCATCATGTTCCACCCAGTCACATTTTCCTGACACCAGGTTGACCAGTCCTAACACTAACCTCTTAATGTTGAGTGCCTAGTGAGGCAGCTGTTAGTACCATTTTTGTAAGTCTTTGGTATGGCTCGGCCGTGGTTCGAACCTGCGACCTCCAGCATCTGAGGTTGTCGCTCTAATCACTAGGCCACCGGAGCGGTCGAACCATTGATGTATCAGAGATTGTTTTGATGCATGTCACCGATTACAAGGTGCCCAGGTGATAATGGTTAATAATATAAGCTGTGAGATTTCTTCATGGATGTGTTTGGAAGTGAAAGGCACTGAATTCTAATAATCTGCTGCCTGAAATTTTAGCCCAATACAAACAGTATTTATCATAGTTTGTTTTGATTTATCACAAAAGAATGATAAACACGTACTGGTTGGAAAATATTTAAATGGATCAAAATAAGAGTTCTTGAAAGTTGGCTTGTCAAAGATTGCTTTGATGCATGTCACCTTTTTTGCGAGGTTACTAACTTGATGATGTAGTAGCAAAATCAGACATTTGAGCATACACCCTAGAAAAAAAGGAAAGTGAATCCATTGACACCGAAATATTATGCAAGTGACTGTTTTACCTTGTTTTCTAACTGGCTATGATACTAAAATGTGCATAATCAAGCGACGTTTAAAGAAAAATGTTATGATAGATAACAAAATGATTAAAATTAAATTAACACAGTTTTGTTCTTGAATGTTTAATTTTTCAATTTAAGTCCTTTTAGATAAACAGTTCTCTCTTACAGATCCCATATTCATATATCTGTCCATTCATCTGTTGATTTTTACACATGCATATGCCTATCTTTGCTATGCTAACTGTCTATGCATCCTAGTCCTTCCTTTCTTCCCTTTGTCTATCTACATATACTTATTACATATATCATTTTTGATAACTTTAATGTTTGACATATTGTTCTAAGGTGCAAACAAAATATAACAAGTTCTGTAAAATAAATCAAATGAGATTTCCTTAAGCATCCTATTCTTTATCTTTAAATTTTTTATAGTTCATTTGTGACAGTATGTCGTCATATTCTGGGGCAGTCTGACGTTTATAAAATTTGTAATGCCCTGTGTATCGTATTTGTTCAGCTGTTTTGTTTCTTTACACTGTACTTACAAAATCATGCCAACTGAAACAGACTGCGACAGACATACAACAGATCATCTGCAGATTGGTCATACACTATGCAACACTTAAAACAAAAAACAATTAAACATGCTTTATTTCTAAATTTCATAATACTGAAAATGCTTAAGTTTTCTACACAATAATGCACTATTATAGTCTATTATGGGTTGCTGATAATGCTGAGTCATTATTTCGATTTTGAAGTTAGATCTGTATTATATATTTATGTAATTTATAATGTAAATGTCTTTCATAATTGATATACAAAAATTTTTTATATCATTTGACTTTGTTTGATACGGTAAATGTTTTATAAAATGACATTCATATTTGGTAATGAGTTTTTTAAACACTCAACAAATAATAATAATAATAATAATAATAATAATTAGAAGCAGCTCCAACCATGTGAGCTATGCTCACAAATAGAAAGCCTACCCAAAAACATTTGTCGCATAGTATATAAGGTGATGCAATAAATGAAAGGAAGAATATCATGACTGACATTTTAAATAATTTGTTTCCACTGAACAAGGAGAGTTCAACAGACATTTTCTTTATGAGGCTTATGTATCTTTAGTGCAACATAGCATCAAGTTAGCCATCTTTTTATTTCAGCTCATAAAGATATAATTTATTTTGCTTTGTGTTTATGATGATTACATTCAAGTATAATCTTTCTTATATATCAAATCTTATTAAGCATGTTAAGCATAATTACAGCTACCTCAATTAAATTTTCCTTTATCTATTTTCACACAATAATGATAAGCATAATTACAGCTACCTCAATTAAATTTTTGTTTACCTTTCTTCAAACAATAACATTAAGTATAATTACCGCTACCTCAATGAAATTTTAATTTCCTTTTTTCACACAATAATGATAAGCATAATTACAGCTACTTCAATTAAATTTTCTTCGATCTATTTTCACACAATAATGTTAAGTATAATTAAATCTATCTCAATTAAAATTTCACTATATCTTCTAAACTATTTTCACATAATAATTCTATATATTTGTTGATACAATTATCTTTCTTAACAAAATGTTTTCTAATCTTGTTAAGATATGGAAAGTCTTCATCTACTGAATTCATGGCTCTGACATTTCCCTTAATTATCTTTCTTTATTCAGATTGAATACTAAATTATATATTTTCTCTACCCTGATTGAATACTACATTATGTATTTTCTTTATCCTGATTGAATACTACATTATGTATTTTCTTTATCCTGATTGAATACTACATTATGTATTTTCTCTACCCTGATTGAATACTACATTATGTATTTTCTTTATCCTGATTGAATACTACATTATGTATTTTCTCTACCCTGATTGAATACTACATTATGTATTTTCTTTATCCTGATTGAATACTACATTATGTATTTTCTCTACCCTGATTGAATACTACATTATATATTTTCTCTACCCTGATTGAATACTACATTATGCATTTTCTCTACCCTGATTGAATACTACATTATGTATTTTCTCTACCCTGATTGAATACTACATTATGTATTTTCTTTATTCTAATTGAATACTACATTATGTATTTTCTTTATTCTGATTGAATACTACATTATGTATTTTCTCTACCCTGATTGAATACTATATTATGTATTTTCTCTACCCTGATTGAATACTACATTATGTATTTTCTCTACCCTGATTGAATACTACATTGTGTATTTTCTTTATTCTGATTGAATACTACATTATGTATTTCTGCAAAATTATTCTTTCAGAAACTGAATCCTATTGTAAAGCACTCAACCTCGCACATGTTACACTTGAGGTTGTCAGTGACCTTTCCACAGAAGCTTGACTGAGAACTGTACAAACCTTGAATATCTGTATCACTAATATTTCAAGTATGAAGCTTGACTGACAACTGTACAAACCTTGAATATTTACATCACTATGAGCTGAAATTTGAAGCTAGAGTGATAACTGTACATGCATAAGATTTGAAGTTTGAAGCCTGACTGACAAATGTACACACCTTGAATATTTGCATCACAAAGATTTTAAGTTTTGTATCGAATTGCTATCTGCGAATTTTAATCTCCATTGGTCATTTCTGAGGTCTTAAGTGCCAAAAAGTGAAAGTGAGAAATATGATCAGTTGAGAAATGAATGTTTTCATGTACAAACATTTATCAAATTGACATTATAGAAAATAGTTCTGGAATTCCAGAAATATCATAAAACAGATCATGTTGTCACAAGATTGTTGTGAATAGTCAAGCAATAATAATAATAATAATAATAATAATAATAATAACAACAATGAGCAGCAGCAACACTGCAAGCTATGTGAACACAATATAACCAACTAAAATACATACATCATCTTTACATTTTGCTCCCTACCAAAATCTTCTGTATTTATATTGTTTTCATAAAGATTATAAAAGTTTAGATGAATGTGGCACTAAAATGGTTTCATTTTATTTAAATTTATAAATATGTCATTTTGTTGCATCTGAACCATTTCTGATGATCAACATATCCTTACTCTTGTGAATGCCAATCGCACAGGGAGATTTTGCAACTTCTGAAGTGATGACCTGTAAGACAGATCCATCTGAGGACAGCTGATGAATATTGTCAGACACGTATCCAAGAACAAAAATGTTGTCAAATCTGTCCACAGCTACTCCAAAGGGTCCTCTAAGATTGTCAGGACTGTATGTAAACTGCTTTGTACCATCCATGGTGAAACAGGCAAGTGAATTCATTACATACATAGGAATATACACTTGTGTATTTGTACTATTTACAGCTATGCAGTAGTAATACCTAGAAGGAGAGTCATACTGAACAGAATGCTTTACAACTCCTGCCATGCTGATCAGACTCCAGTAACACTTGTCATTTCCACAGTAACCAGTGACAACCATCTGCCCATTCCCTGCAGATGCTATTCCATCACACCTATATTTGGTTCTTATTGTTCTGACGGGCCTGATGACATCACCTAATGCTGACAGGATCTGGATTTTATTCTGACCATGCAATGACACTGCAACCTCCTGGTCATCCAATACGCAGATGTTCCCTGGATTAGTTGTAAGTGCATGACTTGTGATGAACTGATAGGAAGAGCTTAGTAGGATGCATTGGAAATTGCTATAATCAACAAGCATAACCCGACCTCCAGGGAGAAAAGTGATACCATAATAATTTGGTCTTTTATCAGTAAGGACTTTAAGATTAATTACATCGACTCTCTTCACCTGACAGTCTTTCATTGGCCTCATCATACTTGAAGGATGAAGAGTGTTGGAGGAGGTTGTAGTAACAATTTTCCCTAATTCAGACAAAGAGAGAGACAAAATGGATTGCATTGGAGGAGCAAATTCAACCTCTAATCTTACTGTGTCTTTTTTCTCCTACTTTTCTCGAACCACATTGTTATAAGAATGTACTTGTGACCTCATCTTATCCAACATCAGAAATTTTTGCAAGTTGCTCCCATATTTATATGTTGTTTCTAGTAGATGGTGAGAATTTCTCACAGCATGAATTAGTGACAAACACTGATGATTTTCATCCTGTATCCTGATTAACTCTTCTTTGTAAATTCTGCTTCCCTCAGTCTTCACTTGTTTTTCTAACTCATCTAGAACTGAATTAATTTTCTTTCTAACTTCTCTGATTTGGTCAGTCAGTCTATTAATCTGAATCTCAAGATTGTTAACACTGGACTCATTTATCTCCATAAAGTTCTTCAGATTTGTCTCAATTCTCTTTATATCCCTAATTTTTTCATCTTGCTTACTTTCATGCAGCAGAGCAGGGAGTTCTTCTTTCAAGTCCATCACTTTGGAACCATTTTTGTGGCCCTGGAAGAAGCATGTGCCACAGCAAGGAACCTTGTCATCTTTGCAGTAGTATTTTATATCATCTCCATGATGTTCCAAACAGGTAAAGCCTTCTGCAAATTTCATCACATTTTCTGGGTTGCAAGCTAATTCCTCCACACTAAGAATGGTATGATCCTTTGATATTCTCTGCTTCTTATGAAGTTTCATGCAATCTCCACACATGGAGATTTTTTGCATTCTTTGCATTCTGGACAGAATCCCTCACCAGGTACAGAGATGCCGTCCGAGTTACAAGCATCACAAAAATGATCTACACTAATTTTAGTTATTAAGATGGACTGTAAAACTGTGTTGACTGGAAACAAAGATGCCCATTCATTTGGTGGCCTATTCTTTATAGTGGGACTTGCAGAATTCCTACATACTGGACACTGAACATGCCTCAGTTCCTTTTGCTTTGCAGCCTCTGTTGTTATGTGGGACTGCAAACATTTCTCACAAAAGGAGTGGGCACATGGCAGTTATCTGGGTATGCTGAACTGCTCCAAACATATTGGACAACAAGGCCAATCATCAGTCTCTAATTTAGCAGCTGCCATCCTAACAATTAAGAACAGTATAAGCCTGCTAGGAATAAAGATTCCTCTTATACCAGACTGGCGTAAAGTTTGCCAATAATTCTTTGCTTTGACAATTTTCTTGTTTTTTCCCTAGTTTCTACTTAGTGTCTGTTGGGGATTATGTAAAAAAGACTTGGTTCATGTTCCAAAGCAATTAGATTTCTGCATAAAAATGATTGCAAATTCATGGTTTTTCTAAACATTATATTGTCTTTCTAAACAAATCAAAACCAAATGCTCGATGCCTTGAAACAGTTGTCTCCAGAAATTTCCTGTTCAAATCTGAAGTCATCAATCTGTAAAAGAAAGAGTCAGTACAAAAATTAAATGTTCATAGAACATAAAATTATGTAAAACCTGTAAAAACATATTTATAATTTACCAACTCCTTTTACCATGTATAGCGACAAATGTCAATGTACAAAAAGGTGGTACTACATTGGTATGGGCAGTAGGATGGAGTTGCAAGTGTGACATAACATCTTCAATGTGACACATCATTAACTAATTAACTAATTAATTAAGTGTGACATAACATCTTCAATGTGACACATCATTAAGTATTAAAAATGTTGCATGCATTATATGACCTAGAATGTGGTTTGTCTCTTACTTTGGACCTCCTGTGTCAAGGAACATGGACGCATGTATTCCTGGACAAAACATGAGTCACAAGAGGACCTCATATTCCTCATGTGGCATACTGGTGCCATTATTGTAAGATGAAAGAATGTAGCTTAATACTATACATCTTTAAGTAGTGTATCAACTTCATTACCAATGTCTAATTTTGCATAGTGACAAATACAAATACTGAACCATATCATTGACAATTTTCAGTCATATCGCTACGATGTCTGCAGTGTGACAGTTTATAGTGATGTCTAGCACTGAGGCATCTTGCAGCAGACATGCAGCATTATGTCCCACCCAGTAACGTTGTCCTGACACCAGGCCAAATAGGCCTAATACGTACCTCTTAATGCTGAGTGCCAAGTGAGGCAGCTGTTAGTACCGTTTTTATAAGTCTTTAGCAAGGCTCAGCTGGGGTTCCAACCTGCAACCTCCTGCATCTGAGGGGGACACTCTAACCACTAGGCCACCCAAGCAGTCAGTAAAATGATGGTAAGTTTTCATACAAATTATATCACTCTTGCACATGTATTCTACATGGGAAAATAAGAATCTTCAGCTGCATTGTACATGCATTTTACACAGAAAAGTACTGTTAAATTTTATCCAAAGCTGTAGAGTAAAATTGGGTTATATAAAGAGAGACAGATCCCATTTGTTGTTTTTTCTCCAACTTAATAGTCATGACAACTGATTTTTTGAAGTAGTACTTTATGGCACCTCAGCACAATAGTGACTATATTGCTGTAATTAAAGGCAGATGTTTGAAAAATGTTGAAATTAATTGCACAGAAAAAACCCCATTCCTTCCAAATAAATATAAATATGAAGTATAATATACGATGTACCAATGATTAAAATACTGTACAGTGTAATAATGTAATAATAAAACAAAAGATGTTACATGCAATACATGTAAAATCCTTAAAATATGCCTACAATAAACCACATTCCTTTGCAATGTCCAAGTTTTCATGGATGGTGCTTCCTCATGCAGTTTCTTCAAGCAGCTAACATCAAAATACAGTGTGACCCAACTATAACACGGTGGTTGGGGTCCAAAGAATCTGACTGTGTTATTGACTGAACCATGCTATAACCAACCAAGTCAATTAGTTGAAGAAAATGATTCACATACCTAAACAATGGTGAGGGTGTGTGTTTGTGCATGTGTGTGTAATAAAAGCAGTTGCAAAAATATGTGCTTTTGACTAAATGAAGATGAACTAGTCTGAAATACACATGTATATTGACCGCTACATCTGTGTAGTACAAACCATAATAATGTAAATGTATATTAAAAAAAATCAATTAATTCGAGTATAGATCACATGTTCTAAAATTCATGTATCAGTTACATCCCATTAGAAAACACAAATAACACATATATGAAAAATTGGTAGTTCTCGTTTACTCTATCTCCCATTGTCACTAAACAATTCACTACAGTACTGTCACCAGCACATGTGGCTATAGTTGTTTAGATGCTACATGTACATGGAGACAGATATCATCTTGCTGTGGCTATCCAGTGGATGAGGCTAAACAGAGGGAAATGAAAAAATTTAACAAATCTCTTTGCACAATACCCCATTTTCAATTAACTTGATGGTCAAATATTTACGGTTTCAACAGACTGGAAATTTGATTTGTGTTTCATGCTGCCGCTGGTAGTGATTGTAAGCATAGACTTTTTCGCCTGCAAAAAGGAAACTTTCATGGCATAATAAACGTATTCCAGTAACTTTTTGGAAAATGCAACAATCCATCAGATTCCATTGCTTTTATTTAAGTGTGTTGCTGACTTCCTCTGATGAAAGTATTTTTTGTTTTTAATGAAGATTGTTGTTGGCTTTCTTTGATGGTGCATGTATTTTTGAAGTCACTGCTAGAGGACAGTTTAGGAGGACCACACAAATACCAATTTCTTATTGCAGCAGCAACATCAAATAATTGTAGAACATTGACTGAGACTGAATTATTTTTATTTGCTTAGTATTTATACAGGATGATTGGTGCTTCAAAGGTAATATGTTGTCTTTGAAGTTCCAGCAAACTATTTTTCTGAGTACATTTAAGAAAAAGGAATTAGCCATCATTGAGTCAATTGTAGCAGTTATTATTTTTCTGTACGTGACTTTAAGAAACAAATACATCTCCACTTTATATTTCTTTTTTCTGCATTTTTTGTTAGCAGAGTGATGTTGCCTACCTTGTATGCATATATGAGTAACAGGGATTACTATAACATGTGTTCTGAAGGATTTAATTCATGAGTGAAAAGAAGTGTAATTTTACTTACCATCCACATGCAAAGATTAATTTAAATAAGTATATTAATTAATAGCCATGCCATTTCAATCATTATTATATCCAGTTAATCTCCGCTACCAGAAATATAAAAAACGAAAAAAAAATGCAGATCTCAAAGCAAAAAGTACTCAAGCCAGATGTCAGGATAAGTGGATTATGAGATAACAATGCACTGTTAAGAAGGTTTGTCAATATGAATCAAGATTAATTTCTCCATTCCTAACCCAAGATTGTATATACAAGTTTAAACAATCAACAATGTAATTTTGTCACCAGTAATGACAAAAATCACAATCTGTGATACTGGTGAAGCACAGCGCCCTGAATAAACTTTATACAAGTTATTATTCATAATTTTAAGAAGAAAACACTACATTTATGAGAAAATACATGTATATGAAATTTCAGCCATGCCATGATCATTTTATATTTGAATTCATATGTGATCTCTTCCCCAAAATGATAATAATCTTTTTATATTATTTTTCGTACCTTTAAGAAAGATTTTTTTTTCATATATGAGAATAATACATGTATGTGAAATTTCAGGAGCCATGCCACAATCATATTATATCCAAATTTGTGTTATAATAGTGCTTATTATAGCAGGGTCATGTTGTAATTCTTTTTCACAGGCTGGAAATCAACACACCAAAAAAGAAGATATGCATGAGTAAGGTATGTGTGTCTGATATGCAATTTGCACAATGCCACCTCATTTATCCAATCTGTGTATAAATTACGCCATTCTCCAATAGTGAGCTGCTACTCTGGCATCTGAATCCACACTGAACATCCGATATTAGTCCTCTGGATTTGCAATAGCAGAGCAGTCCATCATTTATTATCCATACCATTCCATTGTTTTGCAAATATAGCTTGTTAATGATATGGGATGATAGCTGGATGGATAGTTTTGGACCCTTCCAGGTTTAGGTACTTATATCACTGCTGCTTCTGAACTGCTGGAAATTGCCAGTTTCCCACATTTTATTGAAAATGTTTAGCAGTGTATAACACATCCTATAAGGTCCTTCATCATGACATGGTTCCTGTTAAAGGGTGGGTATAGTCATGAATCCAATTTAATTAAGTGGTGATAAAAATTATATGTATAATGTACTTCATTATAAGGAAGTATAGTATTTTATTTAAAGCTGTCTTGATAAATATTTCAAAAGTTGATATCCCATCACCTTGCTGAAGTGTCAGGATCTTGATCAAGTGAGTCTTGTTATTCTGAGAATTAAAGGTTTACTGTAATCTTCAGCACTAGCAGATCTTAAATTTTGAGCAACCATTTCTTTCAAGCTTTGAACATGGCAGAGTATTCACAATAATTCTTTTGTGGGGTGTTCTCTGATAATAATTAGCCAGTGTATTTGATATGTCTGGAATAGTTGTATGCATTTCATGAGATTGTGTGCATTTCATCAAATTTTGTACATTTCTCTTTCAAAACTTCTGAGCTGTACATCCCGTAACTGGAACGTGGACAATGTTTTGTTTTGTGGACAGTATGTTGCTGAGACACACTGCGCTAAAAGTAGGTCTAACAATTTGCCACTTTGCATTTGACAGAGATGTTAGTCCAAACGTGGTATCAGAATGATCCAGGTGTGAGTAATACCAGGTGCATCTAATGATCCAGCTATCAGTGGATACTGATCCAGGGTGTGAGTAATACTGCATCTGACTAATGATGGTTGACCATCATGCAGTGCTGCAGAAACTGCATCATAACAAGGCTACCATCACTGGCTGGACTGCACACTGTTTCTGGAAAAATCATAAATTGGCATTTTACCCCATCTGGAACATTGACCTTGACCATTGAAGATAAAGTTTTGACCAGGTGTGGGTATACAATGATGAAATAAAAAATGTATTACTATCTGTACATATAATAAGAATGTGAAATCAATAATGTTACTTTAAAATATAGGCTAATTTAATACAGTATTTCGAACTTATAGAGCAAGTTACCATGGTGTTTGAGTAATATCTCTTTAGGTTCAAAGCTGCTCTGAGGTGATGATCATCTGAGATTTACTTTTGACTGAAGATGCCTCTGCAAAACTGTGCTAAGGCTAATGATCCAGGTGTGAGTAATACTGCATCTGACTAATGATCCAGTGTGAGTAATACTGCATCTGACTAATGATACCTAATGAATGCAGTGCTGCATTCAACTAAGTCATAACACTTGCTAATCACTGGCTGGACACACTGTTTCTGGAAAAATCATAAATTGGCATTTACCCCAGGAACATTACCTTGACCAAAGATAAAGTTTTGACACAATGATGAAATAAAAATGTATTACTACTGTACATATTATAAGAATGAAATCAATGTTACTTTAAAATATAGGCTTTTAACAGTATTTCGAATTATAAGCAAGTTACCTGGTGTTTGAGCATATCTTATTTTTAGGTTCAGGGCTGCTCTGAGGTGATGATCAGAGTTTACTTTTGACTGAAGATGCCTCTAAAACTTGCTAAGGCTTTTCATTTTCTACTTGTCAAAATGTGTGCAGTCCTAATGAATTTTGTTCACAAGTAAGAGTCAGGACCCAGCAAAATATGCAGTGGATGATGATGGCAATGATGATGGCGATGATGTTTCCCAATTTGTGAGTCTCTCTTTCTCTTCACCTCACTAGCTAGCTATAAGAAAAAATACAAAAATTTTACATTCCAAACATGGAATATTTATCACTTTCTATTCCAATTAATTCATTAGTTGCTAATGCAAATGCTACACATCCCTCATTTTTCACCTGTTTCAGATTCATTTACAAATCATCTGACCAGGACTCAGCCTAATTAATATCTACTGTGCTGATAATTAAAGATGAACAAATTCAATAAATATGAGATGCACACTATTTCTGCATATATTTTCCAATTTACTCCTGTATATTTGATTACACTTGTTTTTCCAGATTGTTAGACTGATAATCATCTTGTTCTTATTTTAACCTGCTAATGGTTCATCATCACTGCAGACATATAGCATCATGTCCCACCCAGTCACGTTATCCGGACACCAGGCCAACCAGTCCTAGCACTAAGCTCTTAATGCTAAGCCCCCAAGCGAGGCAGCTGTTAGTACCATTTTTTAAAGTCTTTGGTATGACTCAGCCGGGGTTCGAACCCACAACCTCCCGCATCCAGTCCTAACACTAACCTCTTAGTGCTGAGCCTCAGTTGAGAAAGAGAGAATGTGTTTTAAGTTAATCTGTAACTGTTTTGAAGATTGTAGAAACATCTCACTGAATGAGGTTTGATTGCTTTAATGTGCTATTCTGACAAAAAAGATTTTGAATATAATGATTAAAACATATCACCACTTAATTTATGGTACATTCCAATAGCAACAAGTTGTTTATTCTTGAAGAAATATCTCAAACATAAATGAAGAAATAACACATTTCATGTACATGCTTTCAAACAGATAAAAATGGACAAAAATACTGCTCTTTTTTAATTAGACAGACACAGATATTTTTAATTAGACAGACACAGATATTTTTTAATTAGACAGACACAGATATTTTTTAATTAGACAGACACAGATATTCATAGGGCAGCACCCTCTAAAGTTAAGGTTTAGTGGTCAAACAATTTTTGTTCTGGCAGAGAGTGCACTATGTAAATATCATTTGGTTAGAAAGAATAGATATTCATAGGGCAGCACCCACTTAAGTTAAGTTTTACTGAGAGTGTACTATGTAACGTTAAGATCAACTCAATGTTAAGATGGGGTTTTCATTTACAAAATGTTTCTTGTAACAAATTCTGAAAATTAACAAGATTGAGAACAATCCAGAATTATAACAACTACTAATACTATGATAAATAAAAATAATAGAATGTAATAGTGTCATAAGAACAGTACACCATCTTTCATTCCCCGTCTCCTTCACCTCAACTATTGGTAACTATGTAGATCAATACCAACATTTAGCAATATGGAAAATTTATCATTTGATTCAACTATTTCCACCCAAGTACATGAAAACTTCCATTAGCTGCTGACACCTGAATTTCATTTCTTATGATCTTTCTTTTGGGAATTCCTGCTGCCTAAACCAGTATCATCCATCTGTGTTATTCATAACAAGGCAAACATATGACTATATACCCAATTAACATTTACATACCGTGTGTTAGATCCGTACCGACAACAGTCTGTCCAATCTACTCCACCCAGTCTGTCCATTTGTATCTGTCACTTTAGCCCAGTCCATTTGTATTTAGCCCAGTCTTTGTCCTTTTGTATCAGTGTCTCTTTATGTCACTTTACTCCAATTAGCCCAGTCTGTCCTTTTGTATCTGTCTCTTTACTCCAATTAGCCCAGTCTATCCATTTGTATCTGTCACTTTACTCCAATTAACCCACACTGTCCATTTGTATCTGTCACTTTACTCCATTTAGCACAAACTTTTCCTAGTGGTACATTGTTGTATAAGAAATAATAAAATGATACATGCTTACAATTCTATGGAGGATTAAAGTTGTATCAAATTAAGAAGGAATGCTTAGTACATTTTATATATACTATAACAAATACAGTCTATTCTGAATAACTGCACACTCAGCAATAATGACAAAGGCTCTTCGTCTGACACTAAATCTATGATCGAAAAGATCACCACACTAACTCTGCTAGTCACAATATATTTTTTATGGAAATGTCCTTTGGGGATAAAAAGAAAACAGTTACAGTTCAGTCTAAAGGGTTTCCAGGACCACATGTTAATCACTCAATCACCCAAATATTTTGTCCAGCCCCATAACTGCATCAGTAACAGCTTAGAACTGTGTTATAAGGTTTCATGTGGAGCTTTCATTATTAGTGTTCAGAGATGATTCATTGTTATTATAATTTGTGCAAATTTGCAATCAACAATCTGTGATAGATTTTATATCTTACTTAGCATCCTCCAACTATTTTCTTGTTTATATCAAATTATTGGCATTTTTTATCACTGACAAAGATTCACAATTTTATTTTAACATTAACATTTCAATCATCCTTTGAGAGAATCTTGATATGTAATTTATTTTGACCCATTTTAATTTTCATAACATGCATATAATGGTTCAAGTGATAACTGTAATAAACCTAACCTGTAACTTTGTCTTCAGTCACTGGTTTTTTTTCCACTTCTATGAAAATGAGCTATGAAGGATGAAAAACAATTCTAAAGTTCTGAAAACAAAACATTCAAGGACTGAGGACAGGTTACATACATTTATGTTGGGAAGTAAGTTTAAAGAAATTAGGTCATAAGCCAACTTTTTGCTTACAAGCAAGCAGTTTTATTTTAATACCATCCTGATTTTTACAATCTGAAGTCATATCTTTGAGGCAAAATCTTTCCAAAAACCAAGGTTATGATAAAGACAGCAAAACTTCAGGAATGTTATATCAGATCACCTCTGCATTATATGCCATCTTGACATCAGATCACCTCTGCATTATATGCCATCTTGACATATCAGTCCCTAACCTTTCACCTTTATTTGCTACTAAAAGAAACCTCCGTATGATAAACAGAACCCAACTAATCCATGACATCCAAGCAAACCTAACAACTAGCTTACCTCCTACAGCAAAACAGCTCGATAACTGTCTGCGTTCATTGCTTGACAAACATGCCCCAGCAACCAAGTGCAGAGTATCAATTCAAAAGTGTACTCCGTGGTATAGCAGTGTTAGGGACCAGCTTCGCACTGCTAAAAGAGACTGCCGTAAAGCTGAGAGGCTTTGGCTTTCCACCAGACTCACTATTCATAAGCAAATCTATGAAGCCACTAAGAAGAACGTCACAAACAGTCCATGCAACGAAATCAGCCCATTACAGTACTAAGATCATGGAAAGTTTCAGCTGCAAAGAGCTATTCAAGATTACTAACAAGCTAATGTCAAGGAACAAATGTACACCACTCCCAACTACCTTCTCTCTAGTCGACGTTCCGGACCTGTTTGCAAATTTCTTCCGTGACAAAGTACAAACCATCAGAGATAAACCTGACAACACAATTTCAATTGACTCGTAGTCACCATACAGTTGCAATACAGAATTTCAGCGGCAACCGTTAGCAGCATTTGAACCTGTCTCTATGGATTTAGTATGTACAATCATGATGAAGAGTGCACCAATGTCATGTGAACTTGATCCAATTCCAACATCACTGCTGCTTGAGTGCTTAGATCCAATATTGCCTTCACTAACTGATGTTATTAATACCTCTCTCTCATCCGGGGAATTCCCATCATTTTTCAAAACTGCCATTGTAAAGCCTCTGCTGAAGAAACCAACACTCGACCATAACGATTTAAAGAACTACCGCCCAGTTTCTAATCTGCCCATTCATGTCAAAAATTTTAGAAAAAGTTGTTCTATCCCAACTTGTATCTCATCTGAATTCAAACAGTCTTTTTAGCAATGTACAGTCTGCATATCGCCCTTGCCACAGTACTGAAACTACTCTTCTGAAAGTAGTCAATGACCTTCTCTCTGCTTTGGATAGCGGAAAGATTACAGTCCTCACTCTCCTTGACTTGTCTGCAGCATTTGACACTATAGACCATGATATATTACTTCACCGTCTCCAGCATGTATTTGGCATTCATGATACAGCCTTACTATGGTTCAAGTCCTACTTGGTCAACAGGACACAAATTGTGTCCACAAATGGAAAACACTCCAACCCAGTTGATATCTGTTGTGGTGTTCCACAGGGGTCTGTTCTTGGACCTGTTCTCTTCATTCTATACACTCAGCCACTCTCAAGTGTCATAGATCATCATCCAGTGTCTCACCAATTGTATGCTGATGACACCCAATTATACAAATCTAGCCACCCAACTGAAGTTGAAGCTACCATCCAAGGTGTAGAGAGGTGCATTTCCGATGTGAAATCATGGATGACATGTAACAAGCTGCAGATGAATGATGATAAAACTGAAGCCATCCTGATTACAACACAAAGACTTTCTCATTCACATCCTTTACCTCAGACAATAAATATCAGCAACACCAACATTAAATTCACACAGTCAGTACGAAACCTCGGTGTCACTCTTGACAGTACTCTCTCATTGCACCAACATGTCATGAACATATGCAAGGCTGCATATCTTGAGCTGAGACGCATCAGTTCCATTCGCAAGTATCTTTCAGTTGATGCCACTAAAACACTTGTGTGTTCCTTAGTACTTTCAAGACTGGACTATTGTAACTCAATTCTGTCTGGTTTGTCTCAATATCTACTCCAGAAACTTCAAAAAGTTCAAAACACAGCTTCTCGGATCATCGTTAGAGTACCACGATCAAAGAACGCCTCCCCCCTGCTCTGTATCCTACACTGGCTATCCATTCGATCCAGAATTAAACACAAAATTTGTTCTCTGTGCTATGTTTCACTGACAGGCTCCAGTCCAACATACCTATCTGACCTCACCCATGTGTACACACCAGCAAGATACTTATGCCCCTCTTCTGACACTCGTATTCTCATTATTCCATTATGAAAATGAAATCATATGGACAACGTTCTTTTGCATACCAGGGCCCAGCAACGTGGAACGAATTGCCCACTGAACTTAGACACAAAGACACAGCGATCTCATTCAAGAGTGCTCTTAAAACTCACCTATTTCAACTGCAAGAACAGACTTAAAGACCTAATAATGTTTCCTTACCTTAAATATTTACAGCATGTTTTCTGTTTTCTGATTTCCTGGTGTTTGTTTTTATTTTTGTAATCATATCATTATATATGTTTTTTAAGTGTTGTCAAATGTTGTAAAGCGCTTAGAGCTTCTAAAGATTAGGCGCTATACAAAGTCCTCATTATTATTATTATTATTTTATATATATATATATATATATATATATATATATATATATATATATATATATATATATATATATATATATATATATATTCTTCTATTAACCTGTGTTTTCTATTCCCTGATATTGCCATGGAATATTTTCTTACAGGGTTGCGTGTGGTATAACGGAACCAAGTGTACAACCCCAGGTGGGCAGAGCTGAAGGTGTAGGGAACATTGTATTCAGAAATAAACAACAAAACTAGCTGTGATTGGTGCATTATGTAAGAGTTGTACTTTCTGTTAGGCTTAAAAAAGTTGATCCTCTTGGCAGTATGTGAGATTATGTTAATTCATATCTAGATCATATTTTGTATTTTTTATGATTTTTTTTTTTTTTAAATGTGGTACACATGACTGAAAATGTGTCTGGTGTGACTAGATAACTCTTACCCCTTTTTAGTTCCAGCAAAGTGATCTCTCTTTAATGCAATGGCGTACATGGTTCTGTCCTTGTCAAATTGAGAATCTAAGATTGTTCTCTGTGACAGTGTGTGACATGCATGCTGAGGCAGAGAGAAAGTATACATTAGCATTGAGGTCTATTGAAAAACAATTGGTACCGTGATACCATGTACAAGTGTGTCAACAGCGCCTGTTAAGTGCGTCAAACTCAGTGACGTATTCCACAAATATATTGACAAAGCAAGCAAAGAAGAGTATAAGAGAATATATGACAGTCGTTTGATATGCATTCTTTGCTAAAATGACGAATGAACTGAGAGGTATCATTACAGAGATATATTTCTAAGTAGAACGGATTAAATGCTCTTGTGCGTCAAATGACTCCGGGATATGTACGTGTGACCTAATAACACATTCACAAGTTTAGCAAGTCACTAATTCATTTTATGGATTGAAAATAATTACAGAGACAATATGTGATTACCTGAGAAAACATTTAAAAGATGTCACCGTTTTGTATACAAACTAATTTTTTTGTGGAGGGTGCTCTCTCACTGTTTGATCTTTGCAGACCATTTAGGGAGGCCCTCCTGCCCTACATGTCAAGATGTGCTATATTGTATTTTTTTTTCTTTATGGTACAGTTTGTCTGAAGTATTATGTGTTGTTGAATTTTATATAATTCTATTTTGTAGTGATTGTCTGTTTTGTATGAGTATATAATCATTTTTTTTTTTTAGTTATTTTAATTAATTTTTTTTTTCAATATTCTTCTTCTTGAAGGAAATAGTCCTCCGCTTCTCGCTGATTCCATTCCTCATCAAGGGTTTCGTTCTCCTTTAAAAAGTAATCCTCCATTTCTTTCCTGCGTTGTTCTTCCATTTCTAGTTTTCTCCTTCTTTTAGCTCTCCTTTTTTCTGTCTTAATTTCTTTTTCTTTTTCTGTCTCTGTTTCGGTCCCTGTTTGCGAGCCTAGTGTTGCCAATGTCAAAGCCATTTCTACCTGTTTGTTGATTTCATGCTTTTGTGGATTTTTTCCTGATGTTTCAACTATTGGGGTTGCTTGTAATTTTATCTGTTGTTTTTTTGGACTTTTAATTTGAGTTTTCTGTTGTTTGTTCCCTTGGGCATCTGTTTTCTGGCTGGATCCCGGCTGTGTTTGTGAATTTTGTTTAGTCTTGTTGGCTGTCTTCGATGTTTCTGTAGGTTTTTGTTTAGAAATTTGTGATTGTTGTTTCTGTTGTACTTCCGTGCTCGGCTGTATATGCTTTGGATCTTGTTGTTTAGGTTGCCTTAATTGTTGTTGCTGTTGTTGTGTAGATGTTTTCTCTGGTGATTTTGGTAGTTGTTGCCTTTCTAGATGCTGTGTCTTGGGTCTTAGTTGCTGTTTTGTTGTTTCTATTTCAGTCTTAAGTGTGTTTTGTCCTGTTGGTTTTTTTCTTGCTGGTGTTGCTGTTCCAGGTTTCCTGGACATTTATGTGGGGTGTGCCCCGTTAACCCACATCTATTACATTTTCTATGGTAAATACAGCCTTTGTACCATGTTTTCGTCAGAAACCCAAATAAATAGAAAGCTCTTTTCACGTCTCTTAACTTGCCTTTTTCTATTTCAAATATCCTATTCCCATTGTAGATGGATGTCAAGGGAATGGTATCCAGTCTGGCCGAGATGACTTTTATGTTATACTTCTCTTCAAATCTTTCTTTTGTTGCTTCCAGGGGTATCTCTAGAGGGATGTCACTCAAATATAGCTCTCCCGTTTGTTTTTTTATTTTCTTCAGGATTGGTGGTGGTTCCCTTACTGGAACAGGTAGCTCTTTAATTGTCATCTCTCCCAAAGGTAGTATTGGTTCCTTATCCCTTGATCTCAACATGTATCCTTTGTAGCCTTCTCTGTTTATCGAGTATATTCTTTTCACCCGATCTGGATAAAGAACCTTTATTGCAATCATGACATCTGCTGTTCCTGGTACTTGATCTCTGGATATTTTTGTCATATCTAGGAACTGAGTCCCTTCATGGTGTGTACATTCTAGAAAAGATCCTTCCGTTTTCTCTACTCTTCTTATCTTGAAAAATTTTTCTAGTCTCCATTTTTTCAAACTTTTGGCATTTTGTACTGCACGTGCAGCTCGCTCTTGTGAGTTGTATTCTTCTAAACTCATCTTCACTGTCTTGTTGTTGTATTTGTTTCTTTGTCAGTATTTGTTCTGGTTTGTTATGGTTTTTCAATTCTTGATTTTAAACTCCCATTTCAAAGCACTTGTCCTTTTTCTTTAAATCTGCTTGGTCCTCGCCATTTTCAGATTTGTTTACGATTGACTTTACTTGTCCAACAGGAGTTTAACAATACAAACTAATGGGCTTCATGTGATCAATTATTTGACACATCCTTCGTTAAGTCCTTCTTTGTTTATATTTCATTGGGCATGCGCGGGATAGCTCGAACCGATTGTATCCGTTCCGAGAATGCGGTGAAGGACTCACGATATGCTCAAACGCTATATTATCGCGGGCTCTATATTATCGCGGCAAACAGGATTTTCCGATTAATTTTGGACACGAGCCGTCTAGCGTTTGTTTACATCTATAAAGCTGTACCCAGTAAGGACGCAAATATCTTACAGCACAATTTCCTCTAAAATGTCAATTTGCTTTATAAGTTTACAATGTTAAAGAATGAACATCACTTTTTGTAAAGTGCATGCGATTACGTTGAACATCATAGAAAAACTCCAGTCGAATTTTCTATACCTGCATTGGCTTTGATTATGAAATATATTCAGTGTATCGTCTGATGTTTGATGATTACAGGATTATGGTGACATACACGCCCTTACGAGGTTAAGGTTGCAATTTGATTTCATGGTAGCTTATATGGACCAAAATTTACATAATGTTGCTTATGATCATACTTCTTGTACGTAAATAAGAATATAGTAACAGTTAAATTTTCTTGAAATCAGTAATATTTCAATAATAATAATAATAATATAATAATAATAATATATTTACATTTCTTGGCCCACCTTGCATTTAAAATTCATATAAAGTTAAATAATAATTGCTTTTAATTTGTAATGTTGTTATTCATGGATTTACACTTCAATTACATGTGTGTGTTGGATTTTTTCATTGGATCCCTTTATTTTGTGTGGAAATAGTATGCCAGTACAAGCGTGGACATTTATTCTCATAGGTAAGTTGTATTTTACGTTTATTATAATACCTGCCTGCTACCATACGTAAGTTAGGCAAAGACCGCGATAATATAGAGTTGTTCCCCATGGTACGTTAATCTGGGTCAGCCACCATATGCTGTTTTATTTACATTTACGCGCTTCGATTGACACAGATTTTTTTAGGAATAGAAAGATGGAAAGTCATTGAAACTTTACAAATTATAAGTAAGCAGCAATAGCAATACAGTTTTAATATGTACAAGTAAGAACATTAAGCATCGTGATAATACAGCGTTCCGGGCTACTAATTCAGTTCCCATAGTAAACCGTTGCAAACACCATGACATTAAAAATTCCATAACTTAAAATCTCTGAGTGCTGATGATCAAACCTTTGTTTATCAGTATAGATGAAACGTGGATGTCGGCTTCTGTGTAGAGAAAAGGATATGAACCGCGGCATTTTCTGGACCTATAATGTGAGACACATAGGTCATGTAGGCATTCAACAACAACTATTTTAGTAATGGGTGTCATGTTTTAGAATTCGATTCTACATACCTTTAAGTGGCACGTATTCACATCATTTGGATCGTATACATCCATATTCCTTTCGAAGGTCATTATTTAAACGCACCAAGAGGTGCATACATCAAAATCAATGATAAAGTACGTAGACATCTTTGGACGAAATGAATCTAAAGATGTGATCCAGTACAATCCGGATTGAATGTCGCGCGATGTGATGTCACAATGAAAGCTACGCATATTGATAAACAAATTCGTAGTACCCTCGATTGTGCCGATTCCACTGGACGCGCTCTTATTTTGACCCAAATTTAGGACATGGCCACCATTGTAAAAGTCCATAGCGATATATAATTTTCGACTGGAAGCTTCTTGGTGACAGTTAGGGTGCAGAGCATTCAATAATCAGGATTGAATAGACTTTGGTTAAAGAAAATGGTGTTAAATTTTAAAAGAACAATTTATATTTAATTTCAAATGAATAAATGCGCATACATGACCCATGTGACATGTACTATACAGAGAATCTGTGTTTCTCTTTCATTTATTTGGCTGCATAATTGCTAGTTTCAGACAATTCTTAAAATTATTGCCAGGGGACAATATTTCAAGAATATTTTTTGTTTTTTTGTTATCAAACTTGAAAGTAGGATCAATGATTTTAATGAACTATGTGGCGTACAAAGCGCATAGCTGTCTTGCTCAAAATTGAAACAAGTGTTTTCCATTCCGCACCAAAGAGTCGGGTGCTAATTTCAGTAATGAGTGTTCCAAGCTCAAGACTGTTGAAGGACTGAAATTCCATAAAGAAAACAATGTCTTTATTGTTTTAAGTTACAACTAGGATAAGCTCTCAAAAGAATCTTTTTCTTAAAAAATAACGTACATTGTTAACAAATCATGGCCAGCCCAACCTATATATACTTTATCTTCACCCATTTCCAGGTTGGTTCCCATTTTACCATACAATTAGTACCGTGTGTCCTGTAGACGTTCAGTGACTTAAGTTTGTATACCTTTGCAATAAAGTATTGTCCCCTGACGCAAGTTTTATAAAATATATCCATTGATTTGTGAATGATTATCGTGTTTTTCACAGATTCCTAGTATTGGGACGATTGAGGGCTTTCCATCATATTTCCTAGTTTTGAAACACTTCTATAACAGTCATCAAGCTTGCAACAGTTTCCAAGTAGGATCCAACTATAGTTTATTTTAGACCAGGAAATGTTCGCACCTATATATTCCAGATTATCTGAAAGCTAAATTCCTGAGGTCTGAATATCAGCATGCAACAGCCAGGCTTCAGACACTCACGTCCTCGAAATAGCAAACATAAATAGGCATCAACGTCAAGTGAAGATTTCAGTTACTTCTATAATTCATTTAATATTTTTTCCAGAATTATTTTTTCAGTAAGTTGTAACTGAATCAGCTGACAATAATATGTTGTATATAACTAATCTGAACTTTGATTTCGTTAATTTTAGTTTTCACTCAAACTTAGGCTTTCTATTTCATGTAACATTCTGAAATTTAAAAAAATAATCCGTGCATATTTGTTCTGGGATATATTTCCACGAGTCTGAAATATTGACCTACTCAAGAATTAGCTATTTCAGTTGAGAAGATTCTATTGCAGCTCCTATTTGTACAAATGTAAATGATGTCGTCTCGACGTCGGGATACATTTCAATTATACATCTTTAATTTGGGTTGTGATTCGTGACGTTTTCTCACCATATGTCACTTCCTTTTAATTTGTTTCGTTGAACTGGTCAATCCTGAGTTCACATACAAAGCCTTAAGTTATGTAAATTGTGCTTGTCTTTGGATGAGAATCTGTCTCTCTCTAGATCTCACTTCTCAGTCATCTCACTTATTCCATTCTATAATTCTGTGATCATTGAATGAGTACATCTGTCATCAATTTACAAAACTAAAACAGTTTCCTGACGAAAAGTATAAACTTCATGAATTTACATGAGTTCTTCGGCCGAACTTGATATTGTAGACAACACATAGCACTCTAAGTATCCACCGTATAGTATACCGTAAGGGAGAAAACTCTTTCCATTATTGGAAACTGTCGTCTTATAACTTGTCACTCCATGATGAAGCTGTTCCTAAAAGAAAATGGTGCTGCTCGGACATCCAATCTTGAAATCTTGTTATCTCAACTCTTCCTATATGGATGGCCATATCAACACGTTTTTTGAATTATTAAAAGACTTCTTTTTATCTTAGGTTGATCAAAAATAAAAGTGGTGCTGATATGACACAATGTAGCCCATTTTAAAAATCTTGTTATCGCCACTCTCCGGAGCAAAAGGAGTGGAAAGTCATGTTGACATAGGATTTTTGAGCAACGGATTTCTTATCACGTTTAGTTGACTCTAAATACAATTACTTAAGATCGGATGTCTAATGTGGCCATTACAGCGACCATCTTGAGAATATATTTGCAGCCTCACTTCTCCCGAAAGGATGCTCAAATCAATATGACTTTCCCTTTAAAGACTTTCTAGCGTTATCTAACTTTCGCTTTAATTCTTCATTTTTGTCCTCAGCGTTTCTATCTTTCCGTATTGTTAGCTAATGCGCGAGACACCTATTTCTTTCCATGAGATTGGCGTGAAATGTGCACAGATGTCCTACTTGGTCTATTGCGAAGTACAGTCGCAATATACAGTGTATATAAGGAGAAAATTAAGCAATCAGATTCATTACGATTTTTGGAGTCATTCATACTTATTGTGTTCCTGTTGTAAGTCTGCAGACGTATTTTATGTTGTACTTAGACATTATTCGAGAGGAGAAACATTTGTTTGGACTATTCAGTGTAAATAGAAAGTGCTCATTATTGGGACTATAATATTATTCTGGAAATGTAATAAATTATTTGAAGGAATTCTGGAAAACGCCATCTTGACAACGTCACGGTTCTTGGAGGGACAACAATTCCGTTTGTGAAATTTATAAGAAGCTTTTCATTAATTTATGACTTTCATAGAACATTACAAGGATTAATTTGGATCCACTTCATAATACTGTAAGTTCCTCTCATATTGTTCATTAATAACTTTGTTAAGTAAATTGTTTGTAAAGTTTTATAAAACTTGTTGGCTTTGCTTCTTTTCTGTTACTTAAGTTTG